>PVKS010040136.1:0-16820 GCA_004027875.1 Aplodontia rufa | reverse complement strand
TTCCACCTTTGATCTCTGTTGCTTCCAGCCGGAGTATTTAGAGCTTGCTTTGCAATCCCAAAGAGGTCTTGCCCTGATCAGGTGGGCTGGGCGTGTGGTAACTAGCAAGCCTAAAGTACAAGCCTTGCAGTTCCTGCACTGCCTCTTCTGCACAAACCGCTGCTCTGTGCTTGTATGAAAGCTCTTTCCAGTCACTGATCCTGCTGTCAGACAGAGCGCAGGTCCGGGAGGTGTCCTCGCCAGTACGCCAGTACTCCAGTACAGTCTTTAGAGCTGTGCGGGTCCTTCTTTGTAGAAGTGACTCAGGCAGATGGCAATGTAGGCTGGAGAGTGGAAATGCCGGCCGGCAGGCCAGCCGCAGCCGCCGCAGGGGCAGTGCAGAACAAAGAATCCCCGGCCGCTCCTAAGTCTCTATTCCGCAGAACCAGTGCCAAGATTAGAACTGGTGATTCACCATGCTATTCCCCCAAACGCACCTCAAAATATTGGTGGGAAGCCGGAGATATCCTGATCAGTCACGAGGGTACAGGGGAGGTCTTTTGTCTTCAGATCGCCATCTTGAAGACTCTCTCATTGCAATTCTAATGTTTCTCCTGTACAACTGCTAATTGGAATTAGAGGGGAACTTGGTATAGACATTTAAAAAAAAATTCCAGGCATCATATCAGCACTACTGAATTAGTCTTCATGTTGTAAATCTCTGATTCATCCTTGGGAAATTAAAATTTAAGAATTACTCTTCCTAATCACTGTATTTTTTCTGAGAAATATACAATTTATCTTATAAAATATAAAGTTGCAAACAAAATGTGTTTTTTGAAATTTTATTTATTTTTATTATTTTGGCATAGTCTTACATATTGGATGGAGTTATTGTTACATATTCATGCATACATGGATTTTGACATAGTGAGATAATGAGTTAAACACTATCCTAGACCAGGATCTACCCTCTTCATCCATTTCCCGAACTTATATCTCCTCTGTAATTGAAATGAGCATATACATGTATAATCATTGTTGACTTTTCTATTTCTCAGCCTGTCTGTGTATAGCTAGGTTTCTAATGGAGTTGAATATTCCCCCTTGTTAGATACCCCCCTGGTCCAATCCTCCCTATCTCCACATCCCTCTCTTTTCCCCTAATCTTCATATGTATGGTTACCCCGCTTATGTGAAATTTCACCTATGTTGAGATTATTATTTAAGGTTAGCTAACTTTCTTCCTCTCTTAGATTTTGCTCTAGTTAGCACATATGAGAGAAAACATTTTGCCCTTATGTCTCTAAGTTTGGCATATGACACTCAGCATAAGTTTTTTCCCTCTCCATCCATTTTAATGCAAATGCCATATTATCATTCTAATAGCAGAGTGGAACTCCATTGTATATATTTGCCAAAATATTTTATTAAGAAATTTATTTGTTGAACAATCAAACATGCTTCTAATGAATATATATATATATATATATGTATATATATATATATATATATTCTGAATATTAGAATATTATATATGCCAAAATTTTTTAATCCATTCAACCAGTGAGAAGCATCTGGGTTGGTTCCATAGTTTGGCTATAGTAAATTGAGCTGTTATAAATATTGATGTAGGTGTTTCTCTGTAGTATGCTGATTCTAGCTCTTTTGGGATAATACCCAGGAGTGGGATAGCTGGGTAATAAGGTAGTTCTTACCCTAGTTTTTTGAAGACTCTCTACAATGCTTTCCAGAGTGCAGTCCCACCAACAGTGTGATAGTGTTCCTTTCCTCCCACAAGCCCTCCAAATCTGTTATTGTATTATTCTTCATTTTTAGCCCCTCTGACTGGAGTGAGGTGGAACTTCAGTGAAGTTTTGACTTGCATTTCTCCGTTTGCTAGTGATATAGAACATTTTAGCATATATTTGTTACACTTTTGGGCTTCTTCCTTTGAGAAATTTCTGTTTAGTTCCATAGCACATTTACTAATTGGATTATTTGTGGTTTTGGTGTTCAGTTCTTTGAGTTCTTTGTATATTTTTTGGATATCAGTCCCCTGTTGGAGGCATAGCAGGCAAAAATATTCCCACATTCTGTTAGTTCTCTCTTGACACTCTTGCCTTATTTAGTTGTGCAGAGCTTTTCAATTTAATGATATCCCACTCATTGATTCTAAGCTTTAATTCGTGTTCTATGGGAGTCTTGTTAAGGAAGGTGGTGCTTACATTGATGTCATATATTGTAGATCCTAATTTTTCTTCTAGCATTTCTATGGTTTAATTTCTAATTCTTTGATGCATTTTTATTTCATGTTTTCCAGGGTGAGAAATCAGGGTCTAGTTTCTGTTGTCTGCATATGGCTGTCCAGTTTGCCCAACACCATTTGTTGAACAGGCTGTCATTCCTCCATGTTATATTTTTGCCCCCATTGTCAAATATCAGATAGTTGAAGATTTTGGAGGGTCATATCAGTATCTTCTATTCTGTTCCATTGGTCTTTATGTGTTTTGATACCAATAGAATGCTTTTTTTTTTACTATAGACTTAAAATATAATTTTAGGTCAGGTATTGTGATATCTGCTTCTTCCTCTTTCTTGTTTATTATTATTATTATTATTTGCTATTCTGGGTTTCCTGTTACTCCAAATGAATTTTAGATTCACTCTTTCTATATCCATGAAGAATGTCATTGGTATTCTAATGGGGATTGCATTGAATCTCAACAAGACTTTTTATACAATGGCCCTTTAATTATATGGATTCTGACTAACCATGAACATGGAAATTTTTTCCATCTTCTCAGATGATCTTTAATTTGTTTTTTAAATGTTTGTTAGTTTTCATTGTAGAGGTCCTTTATATTCTTTGTCAGATTAATGCCCAAGCATTTTATTCTTTTTAAGATTATTGTGAATGGGACAGATTTCCAGATTTCTTCTTTGGCACAATTACTGCTGGAATATAGGAAAGCTATTGATTTGTGTGTGTTGATCTTGTACCCTGCCACTTTGCTGAATTAACTTATAAGTTCTAGTAAACATATGATAGAGAATTTTGGGTCTGCTATGTATAGGATCATGTCACCAGCAAATAGAAATTGCTTGACTTCCTCTTTTCCTATTTGAATTCATTTGACTTCCTTATCTTGTCTGAGAGCTCTGGCTAGGGTTTCAAGGACTATATTTAATTAGAGTTGTGAGAGTGGACAGCCTTTTCTTGTGCCTGAATTCAGTGGGAATGGTTTAAGTTTTTCTCCATTAAATGTGTTGATTATAGGTTTGTCAAAAATGGCTCTTACAAAATTAAAATATTTTCCTTTGATCCCTATCTTCTCCAGAGTTTTAAACATAAATAGGCATTGAATTTTATCACAGGCTTTTTTGCATCAATTGGGATAGTCACATGGTTTTTGTCTTTAATTCTGTTTAAGTGGTGAATCACATTTTTTTGATTTGCATATGTTGAACCAGCGTTGTGTTCTTAGAATGAAGTGAAGCCCACTTGACTGTGATATGTTATCTTCTTGATGTGTTTTTGGATATGAATTGCTAGAAATTTATTAAAGATTGTTGTGTCTGTGTTCATTAGGAAAAATTGGACTGCTGTTTTCTTTTCTTGATATTTCTTTGTTGGGTTTTGGAATCAGGGTTATATTTGCCTCATAAAATATATTTTGGAAGGTTCTGCCCTTTCAATTTCAAGGAAAAGTTTGCAGAGGATCAGTGTTAATTCTTCTCTAAAGTTCTGGTAGAATTCTGCCCGGAATCCATCAGGTCCTGGGCATTTCTTTATTGGAAGGCTTTTTTATTGCTGTTTCAATTTTGCTTCCTGAGTTTGGTTTATTTAGATTTTCAATTCCCTTCTGTGTTAATTTGGTGGTGTCATGTGGCTAGGTATTTGTCCTTGTCTTCAAGATTATCAAACTTTGAAGAGTATACATTTTCAAAATAAGTTCTAATAATCCTCTGGATTTCGGATGAGTCCATGGTGACACCTCCATTTTCATCTTTGATTTTGTGGATTTGCTTCACTTCGTTCTTCCTTTTGTTGAGAGTTGGGTAAGTGTCTGTCAATTTTATTTAAGTTTTGGAAGAGCCAACACTTTTGTTTTGTTAATTCTTCACATTGTTTTTTGTTCTCAATTTCATTGATTTTGGCTCTGATCTTTGTTATTTTCTGCCTTCTGTGGGATTTGGGATTAGATTGTTCTTCTATTTGTAGGAATTTCAGTTGGAGCATAAGCTTATTTCTTTGGTTTCTCTCTCCTGACTTTTGATGAAGGCAGTCAGTTCTATAATTTTACCTCTTAAAAATGTTTTCCTACTGTCCGAGAGATATTGATATGTTGTGTCATCATTCTTAATCATTTCTAAGAATTTATTGATTTCTGTTCTCATTTCATCTTTGATCCATTCTTCATTTAAAAGGTTATTATTCAATGCCCAAGTATTTATATACTTTCTATTATTTTTCTTGCTGTTAATTGCCATGATCATACTGTTGTGGTGTGACAGGATACATTGGATTATATCAATATATACTATTTTTCTTATAAAATATAACATTGCAAATAAAATGTGTATTTTCATGTTGATTCACTAATCTTATGTTTTATTTCATAAAAGTGGAGTATATGCAATCTTTTTGTTCTTATGTCACTCTTTTTCTTCAGAATTAGATGATAAAGAGCTCTAATGTGTTTTCTTACTGTATTAGTAAAGTTACTCATCTACTTGAGAGCCAATTCTAATAACTTCTATTTTCCTTCAATCAAATTAAAAACTCTGTGAGTGATCTTTTAATCAATGTGCTATTTAACTATTCTTATTTCAGGAACCCTTGACTTTCAGTGATGTGGCCATTGATTTCTCTGAAGAGGAATGGGAATGCCTGGAGCCTTCTCAGAGAAACTTATATAGAGATGTGATGTTAGAGAACTACAGAAATCTGGTTTTCTTGGGTGAGTATATATTCTCTTCAAAATTCCCAATTAAGTATCAGTATTAAATTTCATTTCCTTGCAGAGTATCTTTTGAGAAATTCTCTTAAATAATATGTTTCAGATTGTTGATTTTCTGTTTTCTTTCTCTTTTCATTTTTTTTAAAGAAAGAGGAAGAGTGAGAGGGAAAGAGAATTAATTTTACTTAGTTTTTCATCTGTTTTTCATTACTCCCGTATTTAGTTGTATATGTGGTGAAAGGGTTTGAACCTAGGTCCTCATGCATACCAGGCAAGTGTGATAGTGCTGGGCCAGCGCTCCAGCCCCAGATTCTTGCTTTCAAGAAGAGAGATTGGACTTTTTTATTGTTGTTTAAGACAGGAAAATGATTGTTACATTTATTTTAATCTTTAATCTCTGCCTTTACTGGAGTGATTTATATCCTTTGCTTCAGATAAGTGGTACTTAGAGAAATTCAATGATATAAAAGATTGTAGCTGCCACACAGCAGAGAACACAGAAGAAAGGTCCATAAGTCAAGGAGAAAGCCAAACTTCAAAACGTTGATTGAGAAGTTATCCAGCAGAAAACATTTTTTAGGAGCATAGGTTTATTTCTCTTGCTATCATAGAAGAACATGTACTGCCTATGTTTATCATGCTACCAAATTCTTTGATGTCACAGCTCTTCAGTTCAGCATCTATTGATGATCATTAGTAGTGTATAAATTTAAAATTGTATTGAACACATTAAAACAGTTGACATTTAAAAAAACTAAAGAGTTAGTGAAATTTGTAAAGTGCTTATACTAATGCCTGGCATATAGAAATTGCTCAATCAATGAGAGTAGTTGAAAAAAAAACTTCTTTGATGTCTCCTCCTTTTGTTCCAGTGATGTCCCAGTACATTCAAATTCACAACCAACACTCTCCCCTTTGGTTATGAGGGTAAGATTGGTCTTACAATTCTTCGTTTATTTGAGGGTCTTTCAGAAATATGTGCACATTTCTGGAAAATTCTAGTTCAAACCCTTGTAATATATTAACATCATAAATAAGTTTGTCTAATCCTATTTCTATACTAATTCATTATAATTCCCTTATCAGAACTCTTTTTATTTTTTATTAGTGCATTATGGTTGTACATAGTACTGGAATTTGTTGTCACATATTCATAGATGCACATAATACAGCAATATAATTTGGAAACATCCTCCCCATCACTCCCCCACTTGCCTTTTATATCCCCTAGTCCCTTTTCTTCTGTTTTTGGGGTATACACTTATTGTAATATATCTAACTATAGTGACAAAATTCTTATAGCTATAAAGAATATTTATTTCATATATTTGATAATAGTAAATAAATTCACATACTTATTTTTTCTTTTATTTTTGAACAATCATACAAGTTTTTAACAAAATAATATAAAATATGTATAGTTTCTGGATATTAGATTTACCCCCAGGAGTGCCCCCCAATTTCCCACCCTTAACCCTCCCTACCCTTACCCAAAATATCTCTAAAAAAGTATTAGGTTGTATAACATTACACCTTATCTGGATTTAACACATGATAATAGACCACCTTTCTCAAGGACCAGGGTCTAGTTCCAGCCTCCACAGATGAGTGGAGACATTCGACTCTTGGTTCTCTGGGTTAAGCTGATTTTACTAAATGGGAATAAAATCACATACTTATAAAGCTTGGGTGAACCTTGTTTTAACTCAGTTCCAGCATTTCCCCTACCCCTTCCTTCCTCTCACCACCTATTCTTTTTAGGTCTACTTGACAATAGAATAAAATATTAACATTTGTATAAAAACATGCAGTATACCTTATTCTAATTCAATTCCCTGAATCCCCTCCACCTCCTTCTCCTTTCTCTTCCTTCTACTGGTCTGTTATTTACTAAATCAACTTTTCAGTTAATCATTGATATATATATATATATATATATATATATATATATATATATATATATATATATTCACTATATGTTTGTATATGAACATGAGTAAGTTGAGTCTGATTCCTACCATCAACTTTTCCTATTTCATTCTTTCTTCCTCTATTTCCTTCCCCTTTGACTATTCCTCTGTTCTTTTTCCTTATTTTGGGTTAGCTTGCATATTTCAGAAAGAACATCAGACCTATAGTTTTTTTTTAACTCTGGTTTATTTCACATAGCATAATATCATTCAATTCCATCAATTTGCTAGTGAATGACATAATATCATTCTTTCTTGAAGCTGAGTAGTACTCTATTCTGTGTATATGCTGTAATTTCATTATCCATTCATTAGTTGAAGGGCACCTTGTTTGGTTCCTTCACTTAGCTGTTCTGAATGGAGCTGCCATGAACACTGATGTGGCTGAATTATTGTAGTATGCTGATTTTACCTCCTTTTGATATATACCAAGTAGTGGAATGGACAGCTGGATCAAATAGTGGATCATTTCTTAGTTTTTTGAGGACTCTCCAAACTGCTTTCCAGATTAGTTATAGAAGTTTGCAGTCCCACCAACAATTCATAAGTGTACTTTATTCCCCCACATCCATGCCCATGTTTGTTCTTCATATTCTTTTTTATTGCCATTCTAACTGGAATGGCGTAATCTCAGTGTCATTTTAATTTGCATTTCTCTAATTGTTAGACATATTGAGCCTTCTTTTTCTAAGGAGACAGGGAGAAAGAGAGAATTAATTTAATTTATTTTTTCATCTGACCTTTTTTTCTCAAACCCATAGTTGTGTACTTGGTGCTGGGGTTCAAACCCAGCTCCTAGTGAATACAAGGCAAGCACTCTAACCACTGAGCCACTGCTAGAGCCTCACTTCGGGCTTTCTTTCATATATTTTTTGACATTTAGATTTCTTCATTACAGCAGTGTCTGTTTAGTTCTTTTGCCCTCTTATTGATTGTTTTTTTTGTGTTAATTTTTTTAAGTACTTTGTATTTTCTGAATATTAACAAGATGCAGAAGGCAAAGAGTTTTTCCCATTCTTTATGTTCTCTCTTTATACTCAATACTTTCCGATTCTGAGAAAGCTTTTCAATTTGATGTCTTCCCAATTCTTGATCCCCCTCCTTTTACATCACATGCTTGAGGGATCTTGTTTAGGAAGTTGTCTCTCCCCACAGCATTCCGGAGCGGGGAGCAGGCAGAACGACCCTGACCTGGGCCGTTCCCCGGGGGCCGAGTCAGGACAGGGGTGGGAACTGGGGGCGAGGCGGGTGAGCCTCGGCAGCTGGAACGCAGGACCTTCCTTCCCGGCTGGGGGAGAAAAGAACTCAGTCTCACACATGCGTGGCACTTTGAAACTTCTCTCCCGTTTATTTCTCCCGCACATCCATAGATATAGCTAGAGCAGGCTGCTAAGGGACCAATAGTGAGGTGGCAAAACTAGCTCATTTCAGCCAATGAGGGACTATTATATTGGTGGCATCATCTATCCCTGACCAGGAAGATGTGGAGAGAGAGAAAGTAGCACTCTGGAGCAGGCTCATAGCTCGTCTTGCTCAGAGCACACGAAATGTGAAGGGGGAGGAAAGAGAAGTATTATGACATCCAATATGGTGATTTTCCTTTTGCACAGAGCCCAACAGGAAGTCAATGCCTAGCCAGTGTGTTGCAGTGTTGGACCTACCCTTCTAGTAGGTGCAGGGCTTCTTGTCTAATTCCAGGGTCTTTGATCCATATTGAGCTTATTTTGTCCGAGTGAGGGATAGAGATTAGATTCTTTGTACTACATATGGATTTCCAGTTTTCCAAGCACTATTCATTAAAAGGAACTGAATTTTCTCCAATTTATGTTTCAGCTCCTTTGCTAGATATGAGTTAACTGTATTTATGCAGGTTAGTTTCAGTGTCTTCTTTCTATTCCATCAGTCTCTATATCTATTTTGGTGCCAGCACCATGTCATTTTTGTTATTATAGCTCAGTATAGTTTGAAGTCTGCTGTTGTGATTCCTCTAGCTTCATTTTTCTCACTAAGTATTGCTTAGGCTATTTTTGGTCTTTTATTTTTCTAAATGTATTTCATGACTGCTTTTCTAATTCTATGAAGAAAATCATTGTAAATTTGATGGGAATTGCTTTGAATATGAATAGTACTTTGGGTAACATGACCATTTTGACATTAATTCTCCCCATCCAAAAACATGTGAGATTTTTCCATTTTCTAAGGTTTTCTTCAATTTATTTCTTGAGTGTTCTATGCCTTTTTTAATTTCTTTTTTTATTGAGAAATGTATTATTGAACAAACATACAAATTTTTAACAAAATAATATAAAATGTGAATAGTTTCTGGATATTAGATTTACCCCCAGGACAGCCCCCCAATTACAAACCCTTTTCCCTCCCTTCCCCTTCCCACAATATCTCTAAAAAGTATTAGATTGTATAACATTACACCTTATCTGGATTTAACACTTGAAAATAGACCTCTTTTGTTCTATAGCTTTTATTTGTAGAGATCCTTCACCTCTTTTGTTAGATTATTTCCCAAGTATTTTTTAAAACAATTGTGAATGGAGTAATTTTTCTAATTTCTTTCTCAGTACATTTATCAATGGAGTAAAGGAATGCAATTGATTTGTGAATATTGATTTTGTATCCTGCTCCTTGCTGAATTCATTTATGGACTGAATAATTCTTCTATTGGAGGGTTTTTTATCTTCTAAATATTTAATCATGTCATCATCAAACGATGATAGTTTGAACTTTTCTGTGCCTATTCATATCACTTTAATTTCCTCCACTTGACTAATTTCTCTTGCCAGAGTTTCAAGGTCTATGTTGAACAGGAGTGGTGAAAGTTGGCTTCCTTGTCTAGACCATATTCTTATAGGAAATACTTTCTATTTTTCTCCATTCATAATTATGTCAGCCTTAGGTTTGTCATATATGACCTTTATTATACAGATGTAAGTTCTTTCTATTCCTATTTTTTTCTAAAGTGTTAAAAATGAATAGGTATTGTACCTTGTCAATTTCTCTCTGCATCTATTGAAATTATTATGTGATTTTTGTGTTAAAGTCTACTCATGTGGTGAATTCTATTTATTGACTTCTGAATTTTATACAAACCTTGCATCCCTAGGAAGAATCCCACTTGGTTATAGTGTACTATAATTTTAATGATTTTTGTATGTGGTTTGCCTATGTTTTAATTATGGATTTTGCAACCATGTTCATCAAGGAGATTGGTCTATATTTTTTTCCTTGATCCATCTTTGTTAGATTTTGATATCAGGATGATACTAGCTTTATAGAGAGCATGATAGAGTTCTCTTCTTTTCTATTTCAAGGAATAATTTGAGGAGGATTGGTATTGGTTCTTTAAAGATCTTATGGAACTCAGCTGAGAATCCATCTGGTCCTGAACTTTTCTTTATTGGAAGGTTTTTATTGTTGCTTCTATTTAATTACTAGTAATTGGTTTGTTTAAGTTTTCTCTTTCCTCCTGGTTCAATTTGGGTTGTCCATAATACTCTAGGATTTGTCCATAGTTTCAAGGTTTTATAGCTTATTGAAGTATAGGTTTTAAAACTATCTTCAATGACCAATTGGATTTCAATTATGTTTCCTTTTTCATCCTGGATTTCAAGATTGAGTTTTACCTTTCCTTTGTGAGTGTTACTGATGGTTTATCAATATTGTTTATCCTTTCAAAAAGCCAACTTTTTGTTTCGTTGATTTTTGTATTATTTTCTTGATTCCAATCTCATTAATTTCAGATGTTGATTTTAATTATTTCTTATCTTCTACTGATTTTGGTGTTGAAAAGTTTTTCCTTATCTAGGGCCTTGAGATTAAGTGTTAAGTTTGATTTCTGTATTTATAGTCTTTTGATGAATAATCTTAATGCTATAAATTTTCCTCATAGAACTGCCTTCATATTGTCCCATAGATTTTGATGTATTGTATCATTGTTCTCATTTATCTTAATTTTTCCCCTGATTTCTTCTGTTATTCCTTCACTATTCAAGAGAGTATTATTTAATCTCTAGGTTTTAGAATGTTTGCTATTTTTATCTTGTTGCTAATTTCTAGCTTAATTCTATTATTATCTGATTGGATGCAGGGTAGTTATCTTATTGTATTTGCTAAGATTTGCTTCATGCCCTAGAATGTGATGTATTTTAGAGAATATTCCATATGCCACTGAAAATAAAGTATATTCAGGTATAGATGGGTGAAATATTCTAAAATTGTCTGTTAGGTCCAAATTAATATTTACATAATTTAATTCTATAGCATCTTTACTTATGTTTTGTTTAGATCGCCTATCCAGTGATAATAGAGGTATGTTAAAGTTCCCTGAAAATATTTTATTTTTTTCAATTTGGTTCTTAAATTTGAGAAGTGTCTGTTTTATGCATATTGATGCTCCATTGTTTAAGGTACATATAAACTTATGGTGATTATATATCCTGTTGCCCTGTGATTCATTTGAGTACTATAAAGTGACCTCTTTGTCTCTCTGATAAATTTTGTCTTGAAGTCTATCTTATCTGATATAAGAATTGCAAAACTGGCTTATTTATGTGTGGTATGTGCATGGTATATTTCCCTATTGCTTCACCTTCAGCCTGTGTATGTCTGTGCCTGTGAGGCATGCCTCTTGCATGCAGCATATTGTGTGGTCTTGATTTTACTCTAACCTGCCAACCTCTGTCTTTTGGTTGAAGAGTTTAGACCATTTACATTTGAAATGTTTTTGAGAAATGATTTTTTATTTATTTCTATGTTTTTAAATTGGTGTGGATTCACTTTTGAATGATGATTCTTCTAGTGGAATGTCACCCTGTGTTGGTTTTCATTTTTGTTTTTCATTTCTTCTTCATCGTATTTTGGTGAGTATGTTTTGTAGTTCCTGCTTTCTAATTATGAATTCTTTTAGCTTTTGTTTGTTATGGAAGGTTTTTATTTCATCATCAAATTTGAAGCTTAATTTTGGTAGGTATAGTATTCTTGGTTGGCATGGCTTTTCTTTTAGAGATTGGTATATATTTTCCAATCTCTTCTCATTTTTGTGTCCAAGTACAGAAGTCAGTCGAGATGTGAATCGGTTTTCCACTAACCATGATTTATCTCTTTTCTCTTTCAGGTTTTAGGATTTTCTCCTTGATCTGTATGTTAGGCATTTTCATAATAATGTGCCTTGAATTGGACATATTGTGATTTTGTATATTTGGAATTTTCTATGTGTCCTGAATATGAGTTTCCATTTCATTCTTGATTTTGAAATTTTGCAAAAGTTACATCATTGAAAACATTGTAGGAACCATTAATTTATGCCTCCATGTTTTCCTCCACCCCAACAACTCTCAAATTTGGTCTTGTGATATTATCTCAGATTTCTTTAATACTCTGTTTGTGTTCTCTTATCATCTTTTTGCTATTGTCTACTGTACTTCAAAATTACTTACTTTATCTTTGAGACTGTAAAATCTTTGTTCCAAGTGGTTTAATCTTTTGGTGATGCTTTCCATTGAATTTTTAATGTTTTATTGAGTTCTTTGTTTAGATGATTTCTGTGTAATTTTTTTCTCAGTATCTCTATTGAAATGTTTTTTCATTTTCTGTATTTCCTTCTTGTATTCTTTCCTTACTTGATCTTTTAGCTTGTAGAATGATTTATATGAATTTTCTAAAATTGTTCTCTGACATTTCTTCCACTGTGCTGTCATTGATATGTGTTGTTGAGGCATTATTAGTAGTTTGGGCTTCTTGATTCCCTTGTTTATTCTTAATTTTTTGAATGTCTACCCATCTTTCAGTATTTTTCTATTTTCTTCTTTCAATTGAGGATTTACTTTGTGAGCTTCTTTTCCTTATGGACCTTGCATTGGATGGGATTATGGATACTAATATTTTAATTCAGTGTATGACCTCTGCTGACCATAATATCAGTCCTACTTTAAGAGAAGATATTGAGCCTATTTACTCTAGTCTCTTCTAAGCCAACTCATTGTAGTCAACATTGTGAGAACAAAAATTTGGTGCAATCATTTTCTTCAATTCCTAAAGTTCAGTGAAATACCTATAATAAAAATTTGGAACCAGTTCAGTAATGATTAGTAGTTTAGTTAGTAACTTATTAATATCTTAAGTTGGTACGAGATGGAATATGGGAGGAATATTGGTTAAGGTGGAGGGGTAAAGTGGAGGGAAGGCAGAAAGAGAATGGGTGAGAGAATGAGAGGAGACAGGCTAAGGTCAGTTAATTTGATGAGAGAGAGAGAGAGAGAGAGAGAGAGAGAGAGAGAGAGAGAATACAGACAGAGAATATAGTTGAATTTACCCCAACATAAATGGATGGAAAGACAAATGGTAGGTGGATTAGTTGCATCTTTTAAGACTGGTGTCCACCCTTTTCCTCTTTTAGCGGCACCATTTCTATATATGCTTGTCTCCTTTTGTGTGTGTGTGTGTGTATGTGTGTGCTCTGATAACTGGTTGTAATCCCAGGCCTCTGGTGGTGTCTTTCTCTTCTGTTAGGGGTCAGTAATTAGAGGAGTAATTATCTGAACTGAGGAACTGTGGACTTTGTCTCAGTCTAGTGGGTGCACAGGTTTTAACAGTGGATACCTGGTGAATTCAAACCCAGTCAGAATAAAGTTGGCCAGTGTCCAGTGGGTAAGTGGAGATTTTCTCTAGGGATAAGCAGCCCAAGTATCTGCTGAGTAGGCCTTTGTACCCCTTAATACTTTTCCCAGGACATGAACAACCTCAGTCAGCTTTGTCCCTTTGTTTGTGGATCAGGGTAATGACATGGGCTTAAGCAATCCACTACTGATGTTGGTCTCTGTAGAAATTCTGTCCAGCTCAATTCCCAAGAGCTTTCTCTGCAGGTGGTAGGGCATGGGAATATTGTGACTGTTGTTGCATTTATTCACTGAGGTGACTAGCATGCTGCTGGGAAATGGTTGTGGCCCTGACCCAGCTCTCCCTTCAGGACTTGGCTTCAAACTGACCACAGTGTTTCTCACATAAAATGCTCCCATTTTTGCCAACATATTGTAAGTTATGCGAGCCCTGCTAACCTTCTTGTGAGTGTGTGGGTGAAAGAGAGAGAGTGAGGAAGAGAGCTCAAGAATTCTTTGTTCAACTGCCCTTTCTGTCTGGCATCCCCCTCCCCACACATATCCACTGTTCCAAGGTTGGCAGTCAGAGCCCTCAGAGTTCTTTATGAAAAATGATAAGAGTTTCTGTGAAATTTTCTACCATAAAATGAACATCAAAATTCACAATGACTAGTCTTTTTGGATATAGAGTTACAGATGAAAATTGTAGTTATATAAGTGTTTGTAAAATAATATAGCTGTAGTTACTTAAAACTCTATTGATTAAATTTTCAGTTTCTTTTTCCTTTCTTCTTTTTATAGAGTGAGTTTCATCTTCTAGATTTCCCAATATCAATTAATAATGTTTTATTTTTACATACATTATTTGATTACATGGAAAATTCCAGTACTTCACAAATTAGGACAATGTAAGTTGAATTGAAGAAATGCATAATAATTGTTTCTATTCCATATAAAATTTTATGTGTTTTTACTTGCCTGTACAAATATTATACCAGCTTTGTTTATGACTTTTATGTTTTATCTAGATTGGCTTTTATCCTGCCTATATACATAGCATTGAGAATTCTTTCTATGAAAATGTAATGTGGATTGAATCCAGGGATGTTCTAATAATGTGCTACATCCCCAACCCCATTTTTTGTATGTTTGGAAAGATGTTCTCACTAAGTTATTGAGGATAGCTGGAATTTGAAGTTCTGCTTCAGAATTCCTACTAGCTGAAATTTCATGCATGCCAAACATACATATATTGTATTTGTTCTTATTTTTCAGATAAAGACCATGATGTTCTAAATATAACTTTCAAAATTTTGCAATTCTAATTCTATTTTATGTATTGTTGAAAATTTTAATTGTGATCAAAATCACCAATAAAACCTGTTATCTCCAACATTTTACATATACTGTTCAGCAAAGTTTATTAAAATTGCCATGCAATGTATCTAGAAAATTTGCATCTCAGAACGCAAAAAGCAATGTTGGCATATAAACAAGTTCTCATTTCTTTCTCTTCCTGTCAAATACCATCCATTCTCATTTTTGTCAGGTATTAGCATTCTTCCAAGTTTGTTTGTATTTTGAATATTTTTGCAGTATTCATGTAATTTGGAGATTCTATAAAATTCCTAGAATAGCTTGTACCAATTGTGTAAAATACAATATTGGAAGTTGGATAGATATTACATGGAGTCTCCAGATAACTCTGAATACTACAAATAAGTTTTTATTTTTCAATTATTGATTAAGACCATGTTCAAGAATATTTAATCAACTGCCACATATGTATGATTTGTATTTTTTTTGACACCGGATGACATAGTGTTCCATATTGGATGGAATCATTGTTATATATTCATGCATACATAGGTATTGACAAAGTAAGTTAAGCCTATTCTTAAGTCCAGGATCTCCTCCAAATTACCCATTCATGTGTATATTTCTTTCATACCTTTCACTTTTCATTTAGAATATTATTCTATTATACTTACAAAATAATCTCTATATTTTAATCACTAATAATCTTGGTTTTATTCCCTAGGAGTGGTTTATTTAGTACACTTGTCCATTTGCTATTGAGTATATGGTTATAGTTCTCAAGTTTTTATGTATTATATTGTATGTGTAAATCTAATTTGCTTAAAATGTTTTCCGTTATCTTGTTTTGTGATTATCATTTGGTTTGACTTCATTTTCTTTTATATCAAGTTAGGATTGGTGTCTTCTACTTCCTTTCTACATCTTCATTCAATTCCCTCAATTTTTGTTTTTTTAGATTTGTGAAGAGTCATGTGAGTTGCAACTGTATCTGCTTTTATTGCAGTAATAGAGGGAAAATGCCTTTTATGTTTAAATATCATTTTACTTTGCCTCTTTCTCAACTTTTTAAATTTAAAGTATATTTGCCTCAGATAACTTTTGTTGAAAACATTGTTTTGCCTAACATAATTTTCCACCCTTGCTTTCTTTTGTCACTTTTGTATGTAATTGCTATTTCCTTATGGTTTCAGTCCATTTGTATCCTTAAATTTAGAGTCTGCTGTAGAACACATACAGTTGTATGCTTCTTAAATTTAATTCTATTAGTCAACCTTTTTGTTTGGACTGGAATTTTATAACAATGTATTTATGATCAAAGAAAAATTTAAGGGGAAGAACTCATCATTCCTTGTTTGTAGGTTTTTTTCTATATTACTTACAATTGTTTTCCTAGAGGTAGAGTTTGTGGTTCTTAGATTTTCAGAGTGTCCTTTGCTTCCTCTCACACTTCCCTTTATTTATATTATAAGTTTTGATTTTATCATTGACATTGAGATTCAAGATTACAAACTCTATTGCAAACTGAAGTGTTTTATAAGCTATCATTATAGACAAATATAAATAGTTGTATGTGACTTTTCTTTGCCTAAAATTTAAACTTTCTTGATTTGTGTTGCTGTGCATATTTATTTTTTCATTATGAAGGTTTCCCTTTAGTATTTTTTGAGAAAAGTTCTAGTGTTGATGAACATTTGGGGCATTTAAAGTCTTTGTGAGATAAAAATAGGAAGAGAGGAAGTCAAACTCTCACTTTCTGCTAACAATATGATCCTGTATTTGGAAGATCCAAAAAACTCCATCAGTAAACTGCTTGAACTCATAAATAGATTTAGTAAAGTGGCAGGACACAAGATCAACACACAGAAATCAATAGCTTTCGTATGCACTAATAATAATAGAACTGAAGAAGAAGTAAGGAAATCAGTCCCATTCAAAATATCTTAGAAAAAAATAAAATACTTGGGAATTAACCTTACAAG
>PVKS010040135.1:0-16819 GCA_004027875.1 Aplodontia rufa | reverse complement strand
ACATTTAGTCTTTGCTCTGAACAACAAAGAGTTTTCCCAACCATTGCTCAAGGTTTTACTAGTGAACAAATCACAAATAGCTAAATTTTCAGCTAAAATAAAGAAATAGGTGTAATTTTGTTGGACATTATCAACTGTCCTATAGGTTGTATCATTTTGCATTCCCACCTGCAATGTATGTTAGTGATTATTCCTCCATATCCTTGCCAATAAAATGTGATGTGAAACTACTAATCAGTATCTTTGCTTAATAGAATTGGGCAAAAGAACAGGAAAAGTAAGTGGAGAAATAGATATGTAAAGAGCTAATTGATGGTAAATAGCAAAACATAGGTTAAAAAATATAGGTTAAAACTACAAAGTAGTATTCTATACATTTATCACATCAGTAAAAATTTACATTCTCTCTATAACAGTATGGCCAAGTGGCAGAGCCACAGATCTTTTCCACTATATGTGTAAATATGTTCCATTCATTTGTAGATCTATTGGCGTTATATGGTCAAGTGAAAATTCCTCTCCATTTTCAATCATCATTTCCACTTCCAGGTGCATATTCTAATGAAACTTCTCTCTGTGTGTGTATATATTTTACATATACATATACAAGTCATCTATAAGAACATGTACTATTGTTTATAACAGCAAGAACATTATAGGAGGATAAATAAATATAGATTCACAGGACTACACTGCATAACAGCATAGTGCTTGAGCTAGAGTTCTAAGGATCAGCTGGATGAATTACAAATTATTTTGTGCAAAAATTAAATAACAAGTTGAAAATTGATAAAGTTTGATAATGTAATTAATGACTGATAAAATGTAAATTACACTAAATGTATATATTCTAAACATTTTTATGCTTTGTACATAGATTATATATGGTAACTATACATGAATATAAAATGATATAGAAAATATACATTTCTGACTATTATATGAATGTAGGAAGTGTTTGAAATATAAAATTTCAATATATCATATTTTAAAAAATATAGAATTACCTAAAATATAATGATAAGCAGCAAATATAGGATAGGTCTTATCTTTAGGAATGGAGAGAGGATTAATATTGAGTATGTGACATTGTCTTTAAAAATACTAATATGTGGCAAATGCAATATTTTCTGCTAGGAGTTGGATTGTTAGTATTTGTTATACTATTATCTATTCTTTTCTGTATGCTTAAAATTTTTATTTTATTTTATTTTTTCATTAAGAAATTTATTTGTTGAACAATCAACCATGCTTCTAAGGAAAACATATAATATATATAATAAATTTTTATAATTATGTAAATAAAATGATATGCATGCACACATGCATGTATGTAACTATAATAATTTCAAGTGTGTCAAAACCTTTCATCATAGTTTTCAACATAAGAAAAGTTGTGTGTGTGTATGTGTGTGTATTTCATCAAAATTTTAAATTTCCTTGCTGGATTTTAGAGTGAGTCAAATTTGTGCTCATTTTTATACCTACATCTCCAGGACAAGATAATATTGAGAATTTAGTTTCAGTATGAGACCACCCTCTAGGTTTTATGAGATCTTCAATTATCAATTACCAGAGAGATTCAATTATCTTTACCTATGTTTTACTTATTAAAGTAGCAAATGAACTAATGCATTTTAGAAAGAAAATAATTTTAACAACATTTAAAGGTGTAGAATCCATTTGTAAAATGTAATTATTAGAAAATGCAATTAACCAGAATAAATTCTGGTTAATTAGGGTGTTACTATAATAGCTTTAAATTTTATGAGGTCTAAACTCATTTCTCCATGAAACAAGCCTTTAAAGTTTTTGATAAAGAGTCTTTACAAAATGTAAATCACGAATTTTGAGCTAAAATTCTTACAGAGTAAAATTAAGCTAACCACTACCAGCCAGAATATACTTAAAATGCTTGCCTATATAGAGCAGCAAAGCATGCAGAGAAAGGGATAAATCCTGAAAATAAGTGCTCTGGGAAGGGGCTGGAGCAGTGAGCAGTGGCTGGGCAGGCACGAGTATGTGAGTTCAAACCCCAACACCACGTACACAACAATGTCTCAGAGCAATGAAAATCACATGAAAAACTAAATAAAAATTCTCTCTCTTTCTCTCTCTCTCTCTCTCAGTCCCTCTCTCTTTAGGAAAAAAAAAACTGTGGGAAAATTGTGGAGAATCAGAGTCTCAAGGTTTGAAGGGCTTTTAAATGTTTCAGTCATCATTTAATTCTGGAAAATGCACAATCATATGTGTGTGTGTGTGTGTGTGTGTGTGTGTGTGTGTGTGTGTAGATATTTATATCTGTTATAAGGGGAAATATAGAAGAGTCAAGAGAATGCGATGTGGGCTGGAGTGGGGGCTCAGCAGTTATGACTCTTGCCTGGCATTCGTGAGGACGTGGGTTCAAATCCTAGCACCATGTATACAAGGAAATATCCGAGCAACAAAGTCCACATGAAAAACTAAATAGAATTGATTACCTATTTTTCTGTATCCCTCTGTTCCTCTCTCTTAAAAAAAAAAAAAAAAAAAGAGCCTGGGATGTGGGCAATGTAGCAGTGATTCTGGATTAAGATCAGGGGCATATCATATTGCTTTTACATATATGTAGTTAGGATTGTATAGCAACATAACTTCAATAAAATTTTTAAAAAACAAGGATTTTCCAGCTAAAGAAAAGTTGGCATCTGGCTAGAACTATTTTAGGTTAGTTTGATGTTAGTTTACATAAAATATGAATTTCAGATGTCTTTACTCTTTTGAACCATTTGAATCCTTTTTATTAGGGTAAATTCTTCTATCCTTCAATTCAGTGCCCACCTTCTCCAGAAATTTAACTGTTGATTCCTCAATTCTGCTAAAATGGAAACATTAAAAAAGATATTCTTTAGCCACTGAATATCAAAGTAAAATTTTAATTTCATCATGAAAAGATGATCTTGACAAAGAATGTGACATAACTAAATTTTCACCTGTTTTTCATTTTCACAAGATAAAATGGAATGTGAAGAAGATAAGAAAAAACTTTCCAGATCATTCAAAAAACAAAGGAAAGACACACATTCATTGATTCCTAACAAATGTATTGATCACCTACTCTTTGCCAAGAACTACAGATGACATGGCTTACTTTATTAGTTTAGAAGTTAAACTTATTTCAGAAGACATGTTGAACTTATAAATTACTTGTTGATAAAACTAAACCCAGAGAAATGGAAAAGAACTATATGAAGCAAATAAACCTTGACTGGTATTATTTGGAGGAATTAAAAGGAATCGATTGAGATGGGTGAAATGCTACTGAAGGTATAAGAATAATTTAATGCATGTTTTTAAAAAGCCAATTTAGGAAATGTCATCTTTTTAAATTTTAATTTTTTTTCTTTTCTTTTTTTTGTTTTTAGGAAAGAGGGGAAGTGAGGGAGAGAGAAAGAGAGAAGCAATTTTTATTTTGTTTTTCATGTAACTTTCATTACTCGGACACATTGTTGAGTATGTGGTGCTGGGGTTTGAACTCCTGTACCAGCTCATGCCAGGCAAGCATCCTAACCCCGAGCCACCACTCTAGCCCCCCCTTTTTAATTTGTAATTGATGGATTATTTATTTGGAAGTTCAATCCTAATAAGTTCTTTATATATATACTGAACTGTTTTTATTTTTTAATTTAGTTTTAAAATTTTTGTATTTTATTGTAAATTGACAAATTAAGGTTGTATGTGTTTCTGAGATATATAGTAATGTAATGATTTTATTAATACAATGTGGAATAATTGCATGAAGCTAGTTAACAAATCTATCACATCCAATATTATTTTTTATGCTGAGAATGTTTGGAATTTAATTTCAGAGATTTTGAAATGAACAATTCATTGTTATTTTCCACATTCATCACACTGTGCGATATATATGAAAGCAGGAAAAAATACTTTTTTCTCCTGTTAATTGAAACTTTGTAACTTTGACTATCTTCCCATTCCTTCAGACCCTGCAGCCTCTGTAATCACCATTTTGCACTTTGCATCTTTAAATTCAATGATTTCAGTTTCTACATGCAAGTGAAAACATGGTATCTGTCATGATGTGCTCACTGCACTTAGCACAATATTTGACAGTTCCACCCACACTGTCACAAAAGACAAAACTTCTTTCATTTTTAAGGCTGAATAGTATTCCTCTGAGAGAGAGAGAGAGAGAGAGAGAGAGAGAGAGAGAAAGCATGCTTATCCATTCTTCTGGTGATGGTTTTTTAATTGCATTCCACAACTTGGCTGCTATGCATTGTAGTGAAATGAACATGGGCGTATAGACATCTCTTTGGCATAATGATTTCATATCTTCAAGTGAGTGAGATTTCTGAATCATATGGTAATTCTCTTAGTTTGTGGAAGAATCTCTACACCATTTTCCACAATGGCTGTACTAATTTACATTCCCAATACTTGATTCCCCTTTTCTTTACATTCTAATATTCAATAATAGCCATTCTAGCAAGTGTGAAATGATGTCTTATTGAGTTTGTAATCCCCATTTCCCTAATGATTAGTTATTTAGAGTATTTTTCCTTATACATGTCAGCTATTTACATATTTTTTGGTAAACATCAATTTAGTTCCCACATTAATTTTGAAAACAGATTATTTGCTTCCTTTTTATGGTATTACCTTATAGCATTGCCCCTGTGGTTTCTTCTAGCTTTACAGCTTTAGAATTTAAATTTAATTTTTTAATTCATTTTGAGTTGGTTTCCCATATGGTCTGAGACAAGGGTCCAATTTTGTTCTTCTGCATATGGATAACAAGATTTCTCAATATCTTTATTGAAATGACTACCCTTTTCTCAATATGAATACTTGGCACCTTTCTTGGAAATCAATTGGCCATCTATATGTGGGTTCATTTTATTCTTTGCCATAGGTTGGTTGAGTCTATTTTTATGCCAAATCCATGCTCTTTGCATTACTACTATTTTGCAGTGTAGTTTCAAATCAAGTGAAGTGATACTAACAGATTTGTTCTTTTTGTTTACAATTACCTGGTTATTGTATTTTTTAAAAAAATATTTTTGTTGTTTTATGCCTGCATAAGATTTTATAATTATTTTTTCTATTTCTATGAAAAATGGCATTGATATCTTAGTAGAGATTGCATTACATATAAGGATAGTTTTGGAAAATACATACATTTCAATAACATTGATCATTCAATCTACGACCACAGGATATATTTCCCATTATTTTTATTTTGTCCAATTTAATGTTTTATAATTATTGCAAATGGGATTGTACCCTTGTCTTCTTTTCTAGACATTATTCTGCAACTTATTTCTTAATTAATTCCACCAAGTTTTTTGTTGGAATATTTAGGGCTTTCCACATAAATATGTCATCAGGCATTGCTCAGTTTCTCTTTTCCCTTTCCTGTTTGGATGTCTTCCCCTCTATCCCTCTCTCTCCATTCTTCCACTTTACCAAGAGCCTGTTTGTTCTGGTAAGGACTTCCAAAACTATATTGAAAAGAAAAGGAAAGTTTGGGCATCATTTTCTTGGGTTTTAGAGGACAGCTTTTCCATATTTTTTTTCTATCACTGTCCCTCTCTCTTAAAAAAATGTGTATTTTATCTCATAGAATATGGCTATCTATCTTTTTTGGTTTCAGTTCGAATGGAATAACTTTTTCACTGTTAATCTCAGTACTTAAAGCTGAAGCAAATTTCTCATAGGCAGAGAATAGCTGGGTAATTTTCTTTTAATTCATTCAGTCACTCTATATTTATAAGACAATTTAAGTCTATTCCATTAAATGTACTATCAATACATAAGGACTTATTACTACCACTTTGTTAAATGTATTATCAATACCTAAGAACTTATTACTACCACTTTGTTAATTGTTCATGGGTTATTCCATAGGTATTTTGTTTATTTTTCCATCTTCCTTAGTGGTTTAACACTTTACGTAGTGGAATGTTTTGGATTGTTTCTTTTTCTTTTTGTGCCTTTACTATAGATTTTTGTATTTGTAATTACCATGGAGCTTAATAGAGCATTTTACGGCATTCTATTTCAAGCTGATAATAACTCAACTTTGATTTCATACAAAAGTTCTTTACTTCTTTACTTTTGTTCCTCCCAAATTATGATTTTGATCTCAGTATTTATATTACTATCCTAGAGTATTCAGAATATGACTCTATATTACTTATACCATCAAATGTTTTGCTTTTGTAACCTTTATGTGATAAATTGGTGGCTTTAATTTTAGTTTAAAGAGCTGCCTTTAGTGATTTCAGTGAACTCTCTCAGCTTTGGTTTGTCTGGGGAAGTTTTTATTTTCTCCTTTGTTTAGGAAAAACGGCTTTGCTGGGCAAAGTATTCGTTGTAGGCAGCTTTTTGCTTCTGCTTTTCTCCTTCAGTCATTTAAATATACTATTCAAGTCTCTTGATCACTACTTCTACTAAGGAATCTACTCGGAATAATGTGGGCACATCTTTATAGGTTATTTGATTCTTTCTCTCAGAATTTTTTCTGTATTTGATTATTTTTTTAAAGTTTTAAATGGAGAGAGAGGGAGAGGGAGGGAGAGAGAAAGAAAGAATCAGTTTCACTTAGTTTTTTTCATCTGGTTTTCTTTGCTCCCACACTTAGTTGTATATGTAGTGCTGGGGTTCAAACCTGGGTCCTCAAGCATGCCAGGCAAGTGTGATACCACTGAGCCAACACTCCGGCCCCCTGTATTTGATTTTTGATAATTTGAATAGTATGAGTCTTGGTGAGTTCATCTTTGGGTTGATATTGAATAGGGCTTTTGTGCTTCCTGTATCTGGATGTTGGCATCTTTCCACAAATTAGGAAAAATGTTAACTAATATCTCTTTAAATATGCTATTGCCCCCCCCTCTTTTTTGGGAAATCCTTTTGTATATAGGTACTACTTCTTATGTTTCTGGATGGTCCATAATTCTTGTAGATTTTTAAAAATTATTTTTTTGATCCTTTAATTCATTTCTTCTGAGAGTGAGTAGATCACCCCCAAGTGCGCTCAGTTGTTAGATTCACCCCTGTTTGGGCACTACCACTGGCAGGTACACAAACCTCCCACCAAGATCTGTCTGCTGATTGCTGTGGCCTCTACCTCATTGTTTTGTTTCTACCTGATCCCAGGTGGTGGTGACGCAAGCCCCTTCCTGTACCCCCCTTCTTCTTTCTTTTTAAATTAAAAAAAAATTATCAGTGCATTACAGTTTTACATGATAGGATTAGTTGCCACAGATTCCTAGATGCACAAAAATCAGCAATACAATATGTGCAGTACCCACACCCCCAACACCTCTACCTGCCTCCTCCTATCCCCAGATCCCTTGCCTTTCTTCTGGTTCCTATGTTGTTCCTAAAAACCCAAATACAGTGCCCAGCTTCTTTTGAGGTGAGATTGGAGTTAACTTGCTAGGGAAACTGGTATCCATTTCCAGTGTCTTTCCCCCCTTACATATTATGGCCTCTGGAGAATCCTCTCTGTCAAACTGGGCTGACTTAAGGTTGGGGTAGGTATGATGTGGTCAAGTGAAATCGTTTCTTCTACATTTTTCCTGTGGTTTTCATTCCATTCTGTGGTCCATGGAGGTGACTCAGACTTATTTCCAATTTCTGGAGTTTTCACTGCAATGTTCTTTTCCGTGCATGGTTCCTAATTTAACTTCCGAGGTTCAGTGATGCCCAGGAGTTCTTATTCTGACATTCTGCTGGTGTCACTGGCATGTTAGCTATAGATTTCCAAAGGTTTTTAGATATTATGAATGTCTTTTAGAAAAGAAAACATCAGGATTTTTCCAGTTATTTAATTTAATTAAGGACAGCTATTGCTACCCTAAAATGTTCTAAAAACATAACATTATAATCACTGCCAAACAATACTTGAATATTTGAAAGTACTGATATAATCATTGTGTGTCTGTCAATAATGTAATACATAATGGAGTACCTAGGAAATTGTGATATGTTGCCACAATAAGGGAATTATCTTGTGTGAGGAGTAAGACATGTTGTTTATCCTTCTCTCTATTAAACTGAATACATAAACCTATAATTTCAACTTCTGTGTTCCCCTTCCTCTTTGGAAACTCTGATCTGCCTTTGAAGTCCACTTGAGGGCAAACTTGTTCCTTGTGATACCTTTGCATACTAAGAAAAAATTGTTGATTTGATGTAACTCATATTAAAGATGCATCACCTTTTGAAATGGATTAATCTCTCAATAAAAAGGCCAATCAATTTCAGAACCAGATATAGTTTATTCTGTATTAAATCAGATATATTATTTATTTCATAATGTCTATAACCTATTAATTAGAATACTATCTTTATACCCTAGGCTTGGATAAAATATATCATCTATTAAGTATACCAATATTAAATAGAACAAAATGTATGTTAAATGACTATTTCAATAAATTAAACTTAAAATACTAGCATTTTGTGACTTGCAATTTTGGTTTCTTAAGGAAAATAAGTTGGTTCATAAATAGTCTGTTCAAGGTTTATTTTATTCACTTAATTATTTTTTGAAAATGGTAAATATTTTACAACTTAGATATTTTCTGAAACACTGTAGGAATTATGATTCTTGGTTATTATTTCTCTGATAAACAGTGAATAGCTATAAATTGATTTGACTTAAACTAATGCAATTTACAATTTTTTACATTAAGATTTGAAGACTTCTACATATAAGGTACTAGAAAAATTAGCTTCTGTATTTGGCATCATAATTAAACTAACATTTTTCCACATTTGCTGTTTTGCACAAACTTCAAGTTACTTTCTTTAATGTAATTTTTATCCTAGCTCCCTATGTTAAGAGTTAAATAAGTTATGTTCTTAGTATAAAATGTTACACTGACTAATACAACTATGATGAAACTTTCAGATTACATGCACCAAAATTTGAATGGGTAAGTCAAACTCTCAGGATTTAAATCATCCCTCTTCTTTTTTTCTTCTGTTTCCTTTTATTTTCGAATATTCATTTTTTTCTTAAGTCCTCTTTCTCAGAAATTCAACAGCACTGCCAATCTTAGCTTCCCTCAAAGGATCACACCCAAATATCTAATCCCAACTCAAGCACAATTGAACTCCAAGCCACCGTGTTTGGAAATCTCATGTGGAGTTTTCTTACATAAGTAGAGAAAATAGAAAAAAAAATATATTTTTTTTTATCAAAACCAGGAATCTTTTAAAACAGAACTGTGTTAAGTCAACTTCTGATCTGCATTTCTAAATGTGTGTGTCCTTTCAAAGTCTGACAGCATGAACGAACACCTCCAACAGCTCCTTTTAACATGATTTAAAATGCTTTCCAAACTCTTTTTTGTTGTTCCAGATTTATTTGGAAAATACTTATCATTTTGCATAGACCTCTAAAATTTTCTGCTTCCTTCCTATGTGTTGTTTCTTCTTTATCTGTAGAAAGTGGGTCTTATCCACTCACTTTCACCTGGGCTTCTATTGTCAGGACTAGCTTCAGTTCTGCCGGTCCAATGATTTCTTTCCCAAATCCCACTGTATTTAGAGCTTCCTCACATCACATGTTCTATATTTATCTCTCTATATTTTAATTTGCTATTTTTTCCAGAATATTTTTAAATGTGTTTCTACTTTGTTTACATCTTATGATCTTTATCCATAAATTTTGCAGTTTTTAGGAAAAAAATATTTTGTAGCTTTTATCTTCTTGGTTTAATAAATTGAGCAATTTCATATTTTTTTTAATCAATTCTTTCATCTCTACATTTTGTGAGACATTGATTACTCTCTTAATAACCTTGTCAATGTGAGAGTATCCCAAAACGATATGACACATTTTTGGATTTAAAAGAACATGCAGAATCATACATTATATAAAATGCAGTAGTAATTAAAGAATTGATATTCGTATATGGTTGGTGGGTTTGACTTCATCACATTATAATCCTGTTAAGCGTGGAGACAGAAAAGTTATTGTATGTTGATACTCAATTTTCCATGATTATAGAAATTTTAAGTAAAAATTAAGTTTTGATTAAACAATTGGTATTTATGATTTATATAAAAATGATAAGTGAAATTACGAACTTCATTAGTTACATGTATTTGTCCGTTGGCATTGATGGGGGATTGGACTCCCTGCAAATACTGAAATCTTTAGACACTAAAGTTGCTTAAATGAAGTGGCATAATTTGTATATATAGCCTATTCACATTCACCTATATGCTAAGTTTAGATTATTTTAATACCAAATGCAATGTAAATCCTGTATAAATAGTTCTTGAATGATGTTCAGGAAAGACACGTTTTTTTCCAAATATTTTTAAATATTTTTTTAATCTGAGGTTGTTTGAATCCAAAAAATGAGGAACCCACAGATGCAGTAGGCCCATAGTTTGCCTTTCACTATATATCATCTAATGGTTATATATGTCCTAACATTCCTCTCAAATTTCTTCTAGCCAACTTATTCTTCTAGCCAACCTTCTAAACTCTACCTTCAAATCTGAAATTTACCATTTCTTGAAGTATACTTCAGAAGTTGCCTCTACTAATGCAACCTTTCCAGAATTTCCTTCTTAACATCAATACGTTCAATATTACTAGCCCCTTTAATCTTGCTCAGTATAAAATATCTTTATCATCAAATACTACTCTATATCCTCTAACTTTTTCTGTGTTATTTCTTGTAAGATTGAACTTTTTGAAAAGAGAAAGAAAAAATAACCACACTTTTCCAGAAGACAAAGAAAGAAGGATCAATGAGGCCAAGTTTACCTCAAAGAAAAATGAAAATAAATTATAATAAAACACCTCTGAATTTGGAGAGTGGGAGTCACCCACAGGTTGTGGAGCAGACTGCATAAAGTGATGGGAGGGATAGTTCCATGGGAAGTGGTTGGGCAACATCAGTGTAGCAGTGTAGAACAAGACATGTTGTATCTTCTCACAGCCTTTGCTTTTTTCCTTAAAATTTTAATCAATAAAGGAAATACCTTGATTAATACATTGGGAAATGAAAAGAAAAATAATCCCAGGAAAATGTAATGCTGTTTAGAGCATTGTCACTCTAACAAGGTGAAGTATGTTTTTACAAAAAAAAAAAAAAACCAAAAATAATTGAGCAAAATATTTTTTGTTGATTTGTAAAAATCTAAACAAATCCTAATAGAAAAAATAGGCTGAATTCATTTACTTGTTTGTTTCTTCACTAATATGGCAGCCATATATTCATGTGTTGACATACCTGAAATTGCTGTGCACTAAAAAAAGGAAAATAAATTAAATGTGGTTTTAGCCTTCAAGTTGACATACTGACGAGGAAAGACAAGCGTATAAGTAATGCAGTGGTGCATACACTAAATGTTCTAACCATTTATAAAGTAAGTACATGGATGAAAATCACCATGCACAGTGAGTGGGTGGAAAGAGCAGGCAGAGCTTTGTAAATAAACATAACTTAAGATTGAAGTCCAGAGAAGGAAGAGCTGTATTCTAAGCAACAAATAAGAAAGGTTGCCTCACACCTAGGGAACAGGCTGAATGGAAGGCCTGATGGAAATAAAGCAGCTGCATCCATTCAGGAACTGCTTCATGAACCTTAGTCGCTTTGGAGGTTGGAGCAGTTGATAAGGATTATGAATTTACAAATGCAGAAAGCATCACTTATTTTTTATTTCCATGTATGTATCCCCTTTCCCAGCTTTTTCTATTAACAATAGCAAAACAGTACTGATTATAATCAGTAGTATCAATTGCTAACTGATTGCTATATAATATACACTTTCAGGATATGAAATCATTTGATCTTTGGAACAACCCTGTTGTGCATTATTTCCCTTAATTTATAGATGAAAGAACTGATACATGAAAAGAAAAAGTAACTTACCTGAAATATTAAGCTAGTGAATAATAGAGAGGATGAGAATTCAAAACTATCACAACAATCTTGCCTCCACTAGTATATAATTGTTACCATTAATACCACTAGAAGGAAAATCTAATATTAGAAAATCATTTCTATCTGCTTCTAAAAACAGTATCTAGAAAAAGTAAAACAAATCTAGACTATATGCCATGGGAATAGCAAGTATGATTTCCTTTATTTTATTTTATTTTCTAATTATAAAACTTACAACTACTAGTTGTAAAATTTCAAATAATGCACTATGCACATAATATGCATCTTGTGAATGAGTATATATATGCGGGTATGTGTGCATAATCATGTTATATACCAAGGTTCTTGTTAATGAATATTTAGTTCAGGAACAAAGGCTTAAAATATGTGAATAGCCCCAAAGTTTCAATCTTAAATTCATGTGCATATGCAGATACATGATAATTAGAAGCTGTTCTTCACATTCTTTAGGAGGATTAAAACAAAGGTAAGGTTTTAACAACAACAAAACAATCTAAGAAGTATTGGAATTTAGAGGAGCCTCAGAGAAAAATGATTTAATTTAATTCCTCAGCAGTTAGAAGTATCTGCTTAGCATGTTAAAAATGTAGACCATGTTAAGGAGGAAGCAAAATGACTTTTTATATCAGTGGATCTCAGAATACTAGGTTGACTAGAACAACTTAAGTCTTAGAAATTTGTTCAGTATCTCTCCAGTGCAACACCATTAAATTTAATTACAAAGAGAAACTTATTTTTGTTATACAAATAATATCCCCACGTAGCCTAATTTAAACTAATTGCCTACACAGTTTTCATTCCAAGGGGAAAACTAAACTAAAATAAGTGCTGACTTATTGAAAATGTCTTTAATTATATTAACACATTGAATTCTGCTTTGACCCTTCTTCAAAAGTTACTTTTAAAATCAGAAATGTTATTGCAAAACGTGGCATACCTGTAATTTGGAGAGCTTCACTCCTGTCTGACCTACTTTACTAGTCATTTTTCCTTCTAATATAGAAATTATCTTTTTGCAGAAAAATCTCTGAATGTCTACGATGGAACATGAATAGCTATGCTATTTTTCTTCATTTTCATTTTTTTATTATCTTATTACTTATGGGGAGGAAAAAATATCTGTGACTCTGGAGGTGAGAGAATATCCACGTGTGGCCTTTAGAAGTAGGGGATTTTTGCATTAGAGCAAGCCCAAGGAGCAGACAGTATCAACTGAATCCTTCTGTAGAATTCTATGATATTGCAACACTGGAACAAAGGGCTGGGCTTTTGTTTTCTCTCACAGCATGGAAGAAATAAGATTTTTAATTGGATTCAAGGATGGCCTCACCAGAGTCATGTCACCAGCTCTTATAAGGAGATAACTTTTAAACGACAACAGTCAAGCTGGCTGGAGGGCATCCCAACCCTTCATTAACTCAAATCTTGATGACTGGCTAGAAGAAGAGCTCCTGAGACAACAATAGAATGGAGAAATCAAAAGCTGCTGAATAGTGAGTTATGATGTCAGACATTCTGCTGGCTTATTTCTCTTTTCACTTTTTGCTCAGAAGTGGGAGAAAAGGGAACCAGATTTTTAAACTCCTGGTCCTGGTCCAAGATATAATTTCCTTGAAAAGTAATTATTTAAAGACCTTTGTAAGAATCTAACATACTTCAGCCACTCCTGAATTTTTATTTCTCCAGCCCAATGATGGAAATATTCAAGAGAGTGTAGTTTTTAGGAGACATGGTGGAGGACTTGGGTTGTGCTATGTGAGCTCTACTTGGCAATTGGGCTTCCAGAGCCTGCCTTTAAGAAGTCAGTGCAGCTTTTATATTAAAATTGGGATGACACAGAGAAGATTAGCATGGTCCCCCTGCACAGGGATGATCTGAAAATTAATGATGTGTTCCGTATTAAGAAAAAAAGTCAGCTTCTTCTTCTAAAGTTTACTTCATAGAGACACCATGAACTTCAGAACTATTAGGGATTATGTCCTATAAACTTCTCTCTATAATCTACTTTCTTAAAGACCAGAATTTTAATTGCATAGTGGAAAAGAAAAGTTTCTAATATTAAGTGATAACCAAAAGGTTTCTCAATCTCAGCAACATGGACAGATTAGGGCAAAAACATTTTTACTGTACCAGAGCTCTGTTGTACTCTGCAGGATATTTTATAGTCTAGGCTTCATCTTGATAGATGCCAGTAGAATCCCTCCCCAGTGTTACCACTCAGAAAAGAAAGAAAAGAAATTTCTAGGCATTGTCAAATATCCCTTGGAGGGGAATGTATGCCTTTTGCTGAGAAACAGAGAGGTGGTGTTGAACTAGGAAAGTGACTAGTTTTCTGCCTTTCTTCAAACTACTCATTTAACACATGAAAAGGCCAGGTAAATTGCATATTCAGTATAAACATCCCCCAATCTGTATGTTCTATGTGGGGAAAAGAGAATGAATAAATTAAGCATTCACTTTGGATTTTGTTCAAAGAAAGAAATCCACTGATGGAGAAATGGTTATCAGAAGGCAACACATCTGTGATCCTTAGGCAGAAAAATTTAGGCAGTATAGGCAGAACACTGTGGGTTGATACGGAGAAAATTAACTGATGGTCATCTTTCCTGAGAGGGCAAAGACATCCCCCAATGCTAGTAAGGGTCTGACAAGACAGGCCAAGATGCAGACACTCCCTGCTGCTAAGTAAGGAACCACACTCTTTCTATTGGCTCCTAAGGCATGGACCAAAGACTGGAACAGAATTCCCTGCACCTGTGTCCTAGGTACAGGAGCAGGGAAGCAGTGACCAATCCAGGAGAGGACGGCATATAAAAAGGGGCAAACCTCACTGCCTCATCAGCTCTGTCCCCTTCCCGCACTCTGGGGGAAGTCTGCTCTTTTCCCGATGCTTTACTTTCTATAAAATAAAATCCGTCTACTACGCTTGCCTTGGTGTCCCTCGGCTTCATTCTTCAACTCTGAGAGGACACGAACCCAATATCCACATCACCAGCATCAATCCCAGCTCTTTGGGAGATTGAAGCAGTACCATCACAAGTTCAAGGCCAGCCTGGGCAAATTAGCGAGACCCTCCCTGTGTCAAAATTAAAAAATAAAAATGTGAAGGGGATGTAGCTCAATGGTAGAGTACAAGCATGTTGTCTAGCTTATAGGATTTAATCCCAGTACTATTAAAATATATATATATAATCTAAATATAAAATCAAAATAGTTTGTTTTCTCCCTGAATTTTATAAGCCTTTATAGTCACAAATATCTTCACTGATTACATAAAATGATTTGTCACCAAATTTGATCTAGGAGACATCAGTCACCCATAGGTACTTGAACCACTACAGAGCTCAAACCACACAGAAGAAATCAGGAAAACCATCACATTCACAATAATCTCAAAACAGAGACAGACAAACAAGCAAATAACAACAAAACAACAACAACAAAAATACAGAAAAATAAATCTGGGAAATTAATATAATCAATGGGGTAAAAGAGTTCCACAATAAAAATTACAGTGCAATTAAAGAAAGAAATTGTGACCTTAAAAGATGTAAGGACATCCCGTGTTTGGATAGGCAGAATTAACATTGTCAAAATTCCATATTACCAAAAGTGCTATACAGATTTAATGTAATCCACATTGAAATAACAGTAACTTTCTTCACAGAATAAGAAAAAATCAATTCTTAAATTCACTTGAAAGAATAAGAGACCCAGAATAGCTAAAGCAATACTAAGCAAGAAAAGCAAGGAAAGAGGTATCAAAATGCCTGATCTGAAATATGATCTGAAATCATATTAAAGAGCTGTAGTAACAAAAACAGCACGGCATTAGTATCAAAATAAACATTAAGACCAATGGAATAGAATAGAAAATGCAGCAATGAATCCACAAACGTACAGCAGTTTGATATTTAACAAAGGTGGCAAATATATATCTTGGAGAAAAGACATCCTTCTCAACAAATGGTGCTGGGAGAAAACTGGATAGTTATATGCAGAAAAATAAAATTAGATTCTCATCTTTCACCATGCACAAAACTCAAATAAATGGATCAAAAACATATGAATTAGAACATAAACCTTTATACTGCTAGAAGGAAACATGGGGTCAGCACTCCATCATAGAGCAGCTGGCACCAACTTTCTTAACAAGACTCCCAAAGCACAAGAAATAAAATGAAGAGTAAATAGACATTCAACTCCTACTCTTCTGCACATCAAAGGAAATGATTAAGATTGAAGAGAGAGCCTACAGAATGGGAGAAAATCTTGGCCAGCTACCCCTCAGATAGGGGACTAATATCCAGAATATACAAAGAACTCAAAAAACCAAAACAAACAAATGAACAAAAAACCCCAAAATAACCCAATCACTAAATGAACAATGGAACTAAAGAGAAAATTCTCAATAGAAGAAACACAAAAGGCCAATAAATAAATGCAAAAATGTTCAACATCTTCAGCAATTTGGGGAATGCAAATCAAAATTGTATTAACATTGCATCTCACTCCAGTCAGAAGAACAAAGTTCAAGAGTATCAACAACAATAAATGCTGCTGAGGTTGTGGGAAGAAAGAAACACCTGTACATTATTGGTGGACTATAGAATAGTACAATAACTACTGAGAACATTACTGGGATTGCACAAAAATTAGGGATGGAAGAACCATATGACCCAGCTATCCCACTCGTGGGCATTTTCCCAAAAGATCTAAAATCAGCATACTATAGTGATATAGTCGCATCAATGTTTATAGCAGCACAATTCACAATACCTAAATTGTGGAATCAACCCAGATGCTGGTCATTAGATAAATGGATTAAAAAATTATGATACACACACACACACACACACACACACACACACACACAC
>PVKS010040134.1:0-16818 GCA_004027875.1 Aplodontia rufa | reverse complement strand
TCTGTTAGCTTTGGGGTGGGACTGTTCCTCCTTTTGTATTCGTTTGAGTTGAAGCATAAGGCTATTTATCTGGTCTCTTTCTAGATTTTTGATGTATGCGCTCAGTGCTATAAATTTACCTCTTAAGAATGCCTTCATACTGTCCTAGAGGATTCAGTATGTTGTTTCCTCATTCTCATTCTATTCCAAGAACTTCTTAATTTCTGCTCTCATTTCCTCCTTTTCCCATCCTTCATTTAAGAGGTAATTATTCAGTTTCCAAATATTTGAGTAGTTTCTGTTGTTTCTCTTGTTGTTAATTGCTATGACAGAATACATGGGATTATATCCACTTTTTTATATTTGTTAAGATTATCCTGGTGAACTAGGATGTGGTCTATTTTAGAGAAGGATCCATGAGCCACTGAAAAGGTAAATTCAGCTGTCTTAGGATGGAATATTCTGTAGATGTCTGTTAAGCCCAATTGATTAATAGAATTGTTCAGATTGGAGATGACTTTATTAATTTTTTGTTTTGATGATCTGTCTAGAGTTGATAGTGGTGTGTTGAATTCCCCCAGGATTATTGTGTTGAGATCAATGAAGGGATTAATGCCCTTAAGTATTTTTCCATATATTTGGGGTGGTTGTAATTGGGGGCATAAATGTTAATTTTCATGGTATCTTCTTGATGGACTGTCCCTTTTAGTATGACACAGTGACCCTCTTTGTCCTTTCTGACCAGTTTTAGTTGGAAATTGATTTTATATGAAATTAGAATCGCCATGCCAGCTTGCTTTTTTGGGCCGCAGGCCTGATAGATGTTTCACATCCTTTCATTTTCAGTCTGTGTCTATTTTTGAGTGTCAAGTGTGTCTCTGGCAGATACATTGTTGGATTTTGTGTTTTGATCCAGTGGGCCAGTCTGTCTTTTAATTGGGGCATTGAGACCATTCAAACTCAAAGTTAGAATAGATATGGGAGGCTGAGTCTCAGACTTTGTAACAATGACAGAGTTTTGAGTCATCTTGGAAGTCAATTTGTGTATAATATGATTATTGACTTGCTCTTGTTTAAGAATTTAGGATATCATTGGAATTTTCTTCTGAATGGAGACCATCCTTGAGAATGTCCTGTAGTGCAGGATTTGTGTTGATATATCTTGCTAGCTTGAGTTTATCATTGAAGTATTTAATTTCACCATCACATTTGAAGCTGAGTTTTGCAGGGTACATTATCTTTGGGTGGAAGTTGTTATTTTTTAACACTTGAAAGATATTGTTCAAGCTCTTCTGGCCTTCATTGTTTGCTCTGAAAAATCCATACTGATTCGAATTGGTTTGCCTCTGAATGTGATTTGGGGCTTTTCTTTAGCTACTTTTAGAATTTTCTCTTTAATTTCTTGGTTATTCATTTTGTATATGATATGTCTTGGTGAGCTTCTCATTTGATTAGGCCTATTTGGTGTTCTATAAGCATCTTGGATGTGATATTCCAGATCAATTGTAAAATATGGGAAGTTCTCGCTTATGATTTTGCTTAAAAGATTCTTGATGCCACTTGTTTGCTGTTTGGCATTTTCCTCCAGGCCAATGATTCTTAGATTATTACGCCTCATCTCATCAAATATTACTTGGAAGTTCTGATTATGTAATATAAGCTGTTTATCCTGTTTATCTTCTTTGAATTCAACATTGTTTAGCTGATCTTCATTTTTCGATACTCGTTCTTCAAGAGCTGAAGTTCTATTTTCAGTGGAGTATAGTCTGGTGTTGGTATCTTCAAGTGAAGATTTGTTTTGGTTAACCGTGTTTTTCAATCCTGATAGCTCTGCTACATCTCTTTTCAGAATGTCTATTTCTTTATATAGTTGATCTTTCATCTCATGGAATTGTTCCCTTATTTCCCTGTAGAAGTTGTCTCTCATGTCTTGAAATTGTTCACTGATCTCTTCCTTGTTTCATCTCTGAACTCTTTGATTGCATTACTAATCATAATGCTGATACAATATTTTTGGTTTTCATTTAGGGCCCTGGCTATGGGGACCTTGGGTAAAGAGCTGTGGGGTTGAGGAGAGGAGTTATTTCCCCTTTTACTCTTTTTCAGAATCAGAGAGCGTGTCTTGTAGTTCAACCTTGTTACTCTTGTTGCAGTAATTGGAGTTTCTTATGGCTTTGCCTCATTGTGATGGGTAGCTATTTGGTCAATACAGACCTAAAGATACCAGACTGTTCTGCGAGAACTTGAGAGGCTATAGGTGCAAATACTAGCCTGTTTCAACTAAAACAAATGTGCTGATGACTAGCACCAATAGTAGCAGTTTTCTTTGAGAGCGCTCACAATATATTATGATAGCAAGCAAGTATCCGTTTTGAAACATGTCTATTTCTTCAGATATCAGGGTCTCTCTGAAAGTGGGGAGAAGGAATGACTAGGAAGTAAAGGAGTTGAATTGGGGAGGTATAATAGCACACCTGCCTTAGAGTAAAGAGGAACAAGGGATTAGGGAGGAGTAGGTTATTATATTAGGAATAAGGAAAACATAGAAATGGGGTAGGGGTAGGGTAAAGACTTTGGGTGAGGATGAGAAAAAAATGCTTATATTTAAGGATTACCAGAGTACAGGGGAGGGGCATGGTTATCTTCACTCATCAGAGGCTGAGGCTATTTTGCTCTCATGAAATATTTTACTGATTAGAACCCAATGTTATAGGGATAGAATAGAAGACATAGAGAAAGTAAGAGCCAATCACCAATACACAGACACGGATAAATATTTACACCCACCAACACCAAATTCAGCATTAATCATAAAGCAAGCAGGAAAAAAAACCCCACAGTAAAGTTAAAAAATTTTAAATATTATATTCCAGCCAGATCCCCATTAAAAAAAAAAAAAAAAACAAGAGGCGAACAAAAAAGAAAACTGAAACTAGTTGGGAAAGTTCTGAGTTTTTCTGCCCCCTAGGCCAGCGAGTATGTACCATGGGGGGATGTGTTCAAATCTGTCATCTAGCTGGGGATTCTTCGCAGTTGAGCTTGTCAGGGGAGAAGCAGTTTGGTTAAGTCCAGTGACTTGGTTTTTTTAGAGAATCTGCTCAAAATTTTCTATTGCAAAGGGGTATAAGAACCTGCCTTTTTACTCTTCTTTCAAAGATAGATTTCAGCTCTCCCTGCACTGTAATCCTGAGATGATTATTTTCTGCCTGTCCATACTCTAGAATTTCTTGGGCTTGGGGCTCAGAAGCTGTAGACAATCTAGTTGATCCTAGTGTAGATGTGTGGGTCTCTGACTGATCCAAAGAGAGTGGCCAGCCTGAAACCCTCAAAAGATGGTCCAGATTGTGCCAGTGCTTATGTGGTTCCCATTTTCAAGCACTAGGGGGCGCCCACCTGGAGAGGTCAAGGCCTGTGCAGCCTTGGCTATGCAAGGGGCTCAGATTCTATGGGGAAGCCCACTGCCCCATATATTCAAAGCTTCCTGAGGCAGATATCAGACCTTGCCTTGATAGAGAGATATAGGTCACTTTTGCAGAGGCTGAAGCAGAGGATTCCCTTGAGAACGCTGTGCCCTGCTGCAGCAAGCTCTGTTCGCAGACTCCTCCTATTTGGGCGTGTACAGGGGCGGGTAGAAGTTCTCCAACAGAGAGGTTTATGAGCTGGAGAGGGGATTCACAGTTCCATACAGCCCCCACGGCAGACGGCCAGGTGGGGGTTTCGGTAACTTCTCTCTTTCTGATCGTGAGGACTGAAGCCCCAAGTCACTGCTGAGCAACCTGCCCCGCTCTTGCACGCTGGTGCAAGCACTTATGTTAAAGGACTTTAAAATCAGCTCTAGTAAACCCTGAGCTCGGGTGGAAAGTGTTGTCTGTCATGATTGAATTAAAGATCTCGTGTCAAATCCTCTCCTTCCCCAGCTCGGTGGGCAGCGACCGGAGGTGGAGAGGGAGCTCCCAGAGCCACACAGACCCTTTGGGAAAGGGCCCAATCTCAGGGCGATAGATTCTGGTTTTCTGGCTTGGGTGAGAACCCAAGCCCGTTTTTTGCTGAGCAACCTGCTCCGCCCTCAGGGAAACCTCACAATGGTGGCCAGATGCTGCGGCTTGCACAAACAACTGTACGTTCCCTAATGTGAGCAATTAATTCCTAGAGGTTTACACAAGATCATGTAAATTAAGAGCAGTCAGATCAGGGAGTTCGAAGCCGGCTGGATTAGGGTATTTGATTAGAAAACTTGCTCCGTTTCCTCCCCTCCGGAGTAGCTCCCCTCCCCCCGGGTGTGGGGTTGATTGCACAGTTCCACAAACTTCTCCTTTATATTCGTTAATGGACCACGTTATTCCTTTGGAGTTAAAAAATTAGTGGGGGTTAATGTTCCCCCACACTGGGAGCTTTGTCCTACTGTGGGAATCCGAGTGCTCTCCTGCAGCGTGAGGTGATGCTCAGGAGGGTCTCGGAGTCATGGTTGGTGGGGTGGATGCCATCTTGAAGTCTCCAGACTCTACCCTTTTTGATTGAAAAGTTTAAGCCATTTATATTTAAAGTAATTATTAATAAGGACAGACTTATTACTACCATCTTTTAATTGTTTTCTACTCTCTGGTAACTTTTTTGTCTTCTTTTCCTCTCTTGTTCTCTTCCTTTATGTTTTGTTGATATTTTGTAGTAATGTGCTTTGAATATTTCTCATTTTATTTTTTTAAATTATTTTTAAGAGAGAGGGACATGAAAGAGAGAGAAAGAAAAAAACAGAATCAATTTAGTTTTTCATGTGGCTTTCATTGCTCCAAGACTACATTGTGTACGTGGTGCTGGGGTTTGAACTCACGTACTTGCACATTCCAGGCAAGCACCGTAACTGCTAAACTACTGCTTCAGCCCCTCTCATTTTATTTTGTGCACATTTCATAGGTGTTTTCCTTGTGGTTGTCAGAAGGTTTACATAAAACATCTTACAGTTATATCAACCTATTTTAAACTGATAACAAATTAAGTTCAATCACACAAAAACTCAACTATTACTGTTCCCTTCCTTCAACTTTTTTACGGATATCACAAATTACTTCTTTTTAAATTATATCTCCATTAATATACTTTTATAGTTATAGCTATTTTTATATTTTGTATTTTAGCTTCCATATCAGAGTTAAGTGATTTATGTACTACTGTTACAGTATTATATCACTCTGAGTCCAATAAGCATCTTCATTAACTCTTTTGAATTTCCATCAGATAATTTATATAGCTCCATTTTATTTTTATTTTTTTAAAGAGACAGGGATGGTGAGAGAGAGAAAGAATCAGTTTTATTTAGTTTTTCATGTAGCCTTTGTTGCTCCAACACTTAGTTGTGTATATGATGCTGGGGTTCAAACTCTGGTCCTCGTGCTTGTAGAGCCACCACTCCAGCCCCTCTATTTTGTTTTTGTGAATTGATATCTGTAGATTTATTTTGTTTCTTTAAGAGGGCAATTTAATTCTATTTCTTCATTATACTTGTAATTTTGTGTTGGTATTGCAATTTGAAAAATAATAACTTCTCCCACTCTTTGTGCACCCTGGAAACTTAGGCAAGAGCTTAGGAAGAATTACTTTCTCTCCATGAAATCTCAGTCTTTGTGCACTGTCTTTATGGAGGGAAAGAGCTTTATTAACAAATCTGGCTAAAGATTTTGCAGTCTTTTCTGTACATGTGTCTTCTCTGTATTTGTACATATAGGCTCTCAATTAGAGGAATTAGCTAGTTTCTTTTTCTCACCCCCAAACCCTCCGATGTTTGACTGCTCTACCATGGGTCCTCTAACAACAGCAAGCCACCTGGATCTTATTTATTCTCAGTATCCCTCAGAAGTCTAGAGTATGCTGGGTCCCCTCAACATCCTGAGTCAGGTTAGACAGAAACCAGTGCTGATGGCAGCCCCATGAAAAGCTAGAACTTTACTTTAGACATACACCTATGCTCTTCTCTTTCTCCCTGAGTGAGTGGGAGAACTGAACTGAACTCTGTTGGTACCATTCTGAGATTCCACGAGCCTCTGGATTAGCTGCTCACCACCTGTCTCTTTCGTTCTCAGTGAATCCCACGCGACAAGAAAATGCTTCATCAACACTCCTAGACAGAAAGAAGCCAGTTCTTTGTCCAGTACCCCACCAAAAATTAGAAAATAGGATGCATTTCTCAGCCTTCTCTTTCCCTGTCCAGGAAGATGGTAGGAGATGGGTGCTTACTGTTGACCATATGGAGCTATGCAAGGCTTGGGGCACTGTAGTAAACTCGTCCCCACAATTTCCTACTTGCTTGCATATGCCTGGCTTAACACTCACCTGGGTGGAATGCAAGAGCCTCTTAACCCATATCTGGATTTCTCATAGAGGGAGATCATTGTTGCATTGGTGTTTCTGTAGGAGGAGAGAGGGTCTGGGGCTTCCTATTCCACCATCTGGCTGGTGTCGCTCTTCAACATACCAACTTTTGATTTCATTTAGTGCTGGTAGAAGGCAAATAGACAAATGATTTCTAAACGCAGTATCCAAACTCTATAAATGATCTTCCATCGTACACTGTTTCTCAAGATAAATAGAACTAATATTCCGTGTGTGTGTGTGTGTGTGTGTGTGTGGTGAATTTAAAGAAATTGTTAGTGACAAGTCTGAAACCTGCAGAGCAGATCAGCACACTGGAAATTTAGGCAAGACCTTAGGAAGAACTACTTTCTCTCCATGAAATCTCAGTTTTTGCTCTTAAAGTTGTGTTATTGACTGACTGAAGCCCATCCACATTATTTAGGTACTATCCTCTACCTGAAGTCAACTGATTATAAATATGAATCACATCTAAAACATGTCTTTACCATATCATCTCACCTGGCATCTGACTAAACAACTGGGCACATTATAAAATTTATCATCCCATTATTCTACATGATATAAATTGGACTACTTGAGATCACAGGGAATGAAAGATTTTTAAGGCAAGAAGGAGCATGGAAGACCACCTAGCTAAAGTTTTGTTTTACAGATGGGGGAAACTGAGGTGCATTAAGGCAGGGTGACTTAGCAAAGGTAGTGTTAATTAATTAGTTGATAGGACTTTGGATGCAAAAATGTATAAATATGACATCCAGGTTCACTTTCTATTTGTTATGCATCCTTTAAAAAAAGAGAGTGAGAGAGAGAAAGAGTCAATTTTATTTGTGTTTTCATCTTTTTTCCACCTGATACTTAGTTTTTGTATGTGGTACCAGGTATTATGGTTTGGGTGTAAGGTGTCCCCCAAAAGCTCAGTATGTGAGACAGTGCAAAGGCTGAGAGGTGACATGATTGGTTATAAGAGCCATACTTAAGTGGGAGATAACTGTAGGCAGGTAGTGTGTGGCTGGAGGAGGTGGGTCATTGGGGGGGGGTGTTTCTGGGGTATGTATTTTGGATCTGGTGAGTGGAGTCTCTTTCTCTGCTTCCCAACTATGGGGGCCACTTCACTTCACCACACTCTTCTGCTATGGTGTCCTGCCACACCTGGAGCCCCAAGGAATGGAGCCAGCCTTCAATGGTCCAAGACCTCTGAAACTGTGAACCCCTCAAAATAAATTTTTCCTCTTAAAATTGTTCTTGTCAGATCTTTTAGTCACAGCAGTGAAAAAGCTGACTAAAACATCAGGCAAGCGCTCTACTGCTGAGCCACCTCTCTAGTCTCAGCTTTGCATCTTTGGACAAGACACTTAACCTCTCTGTGCTTGTGTGTCATCATGTAGAAGATGGAAATGTAGCTACCATTCTCAGGGTAACATTTTGTTAAGAAATGTGTTTGGCAGAAGGAAGCTGTTCAATCAATGGAAATTAATTGTTGTCACTATTGATAACATTATAGACATTCAAAATGTAGCTTTTAAGCTATACGAGAACCAACTGGGAAATCATTAAGATTGTCATCATTCTAATTCTTCCTTCTCTGTCACAATGGTACTGGCACTAACTAACAATCTCGCTTTATGTTTAATGTGATAAAGTATTCAACCAACTGCATGCACTTCTAGCTCACTGACTCCTCACTCATTTACACTGGAGTAAAATCAGGAGATGTTCTGTTGGTTAGGGGATTCAGGAGGGTGTTCCCAGGCAGATTTTGATAAGTCTTCTGCGGACTGTTGTGGGTAGACCTGTATCCACCTTGGATGAACTTTTTGAGGTGTTGATCCAGGGCTGTTTGTTTTGTTGTTCACATTTTTTCTTCATCACAAATGTCCCTTCTCAGGCACAAGCCTTAGGGATGACCCTGCTGTCGTCTCTGTGCTTGGAATATGTGTTTTGCTGCCTTGAGCTTCCTGCTTGCCAGCTTGGCGGTTTTCCCTGTTCTTACCGACATTGTGCAGAGAATACCTGTGTTGGCAGAGCCCCGAGGAACCCTTGCTTGCAGAGAATGTGCCATCCTTTGATCTTTTACTATGTTCCTGCTTCATGATGTCAAGAGTCTAAAAGCTTTGATTTAAATGGTGGCCAAATGCAAAGGCATTGAGGACTGAGTTTGATCCTTAATCCACAAAATCAAAGGTTCCTCTTAACCACAGATCCTGATTGTTGTCATATAAAATTGGATTACTGCTGTCACAAGAGCATTGCACTTTTCTTTTCTACATTATTTTAAAAGCTCAATTGTGAGCATGCCAATAAAATAATGAGATACCCCAACCCCAAAAAAGCTATGACAGAAAAACTGCCAATAGCGTTTGTCTTTGGACGTCATCTTTTCTTCCAATAGTTTTGAAACTCAACTTTTAGAACTATCTTTAAAATGCTTTCTTGTGACAATTTTACCAGAAGAAAAATAATTTAGCATCGCTATATTACAGTCACAGGACATTCTTATAGTCTCTGCTCTAGTTTGCTCCTCCGTGTTTTCTTACTTTCTTTTCTTCTTGAAGGATGCTAGGGGAGGGGTGGGAGAGAGACGTGGAGTTAAAGCTAAGAAGTCAGAGAGAAGCCAGAGGAACTCAGATTGAGAGCATTCCAGGAGATTGTCTAGGGTGATGTCTCTCAAACTCTCACGAGCATAGAAATCTTTAGAGATCATGTAAAATTCAGATTCTGCTTTGGTAGATGTGGGATGGGGCCCAAGAGTTGACGTTTCTAACACGTTCTCAGGTGATGCTACTACTCATCTCGTAACAAGAGAGTAAGGAGAACTTAGAGAGGAGGAAGAAGCCAAGGCAGAAGGAACACTCTGAATGAGGCATTTTACAAATGTGCTCAGTTACTCCCCAAAATGTCCCTGCAAAATGACTGCTCCAGTGTTATAAATAAGCTTACATATTTAAAGAGGTTAGGAAACTTGACTGAGCTGGCGTAGGAACATGGTTCTGGGTGACATCCAGGACCATGTGGCTTCCTTGTCCTATCTCTTATTCTGCCTCCTTCCTGCTCAGGCTCAGTCATCCTGTCAAGTGTATGCCTTCTGCTGCAGGGAGGTTTTTTTTGAATTTTCCCTTTATACTCTCACTTGTTGCGGAGCTGAGGTTTGACAGTGGCTGTCTTACTGGTCCCCAGTCTCTGTGTTTCCTCTTCCAAGCACCCTTTATGATGGGGTTGATTTTAAAAGTAAAGCCGTAATCAAATGCTCTTATTCTAAATCATCTGAATATCAGACATGTTCCTTGGCTTAACACTCAGGGCTTTCCATAGTGACATGGCTCCTTTGAAGGATTCTCTTGCATAACCCCTAGACCTCAGTCAGCTAGATGAGCCATCTAGTATCCTTTGCATAGATCCTGGAATTCCCTGCCTCCCCACCTTTGATTATTTGATCGTTCTCCTGCAGTGCTGGAAATTTCATCTCAGCACAGTAAAATGCTTCCCACACCTTATCAACATCTCCTTTAGCCAAATATCCATGTTTCCTTCTATAAAACTCCCAGAACCCGCTCTGATGGCATATTTCTTATTCTGTCTCATATGATATCAACACATTTATTTGCACCAACCTCACTATAGAGAAGAATGTGAGGTAGTCTTCATAGGTGTCAGTATCATGTAGGGCTTGGGTTACTCTCCCTTAGCCTGTGTATCAGGGCCACAAGACTGGAGAAAGGACAAATCAATATTTCATGAATGAAGTGGCATGATACTACCGTAAGGTTGAAAATCAGGAATGGAATTAGAGTTAACAGACTGTAAGTTAAGTGTATTAGTTTTTAGGGTGTGTGTGTGTGTGTATGTGTGTGTGTGTGTTGAGACTCAAATGAGATAACTCAACCCCAGAATAAAACCTAAAAAAGTAAGTAATGTACCCAGTACTCATTTTCATCATCATCTATAAAATGCAACAAATTCACCTTTGTATTCTGGGATTCCAGTGGAGATTTTATGAACTTGTAGATGCAGAATAACTAGAACAGTGCCTGGCATACAAGAGAGGCTCACCAAATGTTGATATCCATCATTTTCTTACCTAATTTAACTTCCAACACTGCTGATGGGATTTCTTTGATCTAGAATTTTGCTCAGCAATAAGAAGGAAGCATTTGGTTTTCAACATTTTATTTAACTGCCAGGTGTAGAAACATCTTGAGAGTTAGAAAGCGGGAAGACGCATCTCCTTGGAAACCTTTTGGGTATTCTTAGACAAATCAGAAGAGCAACGATAGCAGCAATAATCCATTAGGCACCATACTCCTTTGTCTTGGAGAATGGTTTAGAATGATTGCCAGTCTTGGTAGTTTTTCCATAAAGCAATTTTCCTGCTAAGATTCAGTTTAAAAAAAGGTGGCCATTTCCTTATCTATGATGGAGACTAAAGAAAGAAGACAAAGCACAGTACAAATGTCAATTACTAAGCTATTATTCAAATCGCTACTACTTCTTTGAATGGAATATCAATAGCATTAATGTCAATAAAAGATTGTTCTCTGTATTTATTGACTGTAGTGACTCTTAAAATAAAAATGTGCCTAAGAATCACTTGGGAAGTCTGATAAATGTGAGCCTATGAGGCTGGAGCAGTGGCTCAGCAGTTGGAGCACTTGCCTGGCATCTGTAAGGACCTGGGTTCAAACCCTAGCACCACATACACAACTAAGTGTCAGAGAAACAAAGCCCAGATGAAAAAAATAAATAAAATTAATTCTCTCTTTCTCTCTCTCTCTCTCACTCTCTCCTTCTCTCTTTATAAAAATGTAAATCTCTGAGAAATTCTGATTCAGTCATTGCATGGCAGGATTTAAGAATCAGAATCAATGGCTCTTGGATCATTTCACAGTTTTTATGTGCAAGAGAAGAAATTGAGGGTCAGAAATGCAAAGTGAGTTTTCAAAGTTTGTGAGGGTAGGAATATAGCAAAACTAAGATTCCAGCCTAGGTCTTCTGATTCCAATTCTTAGGTAGTTCCTCTAACTCACAGCTCATCACCAAGGGTTATGCATATTGGAAATTAATGCACATATGAATTAACTGGAAAGCTTGTCAAAATGTGGATTTTGAGGCTATAGGTCTGAGAAGGTGCATGAGATTCTGCATTTCTAACAGGTTGCTTCCTGGGTGATGCTCCTGCTGCTGGTCTGTAGACAATACTCTGAAGAGTCACAAACCAGGACCTAAATGGGCATGGATTAAAGCATTTCAGGAGAAATGAGCTGTCCGCAGAACTAAAATAAATTGGCCTTCTGTGAATTTGTAACTCCTACTGTGGATTTGAGCACAAGAAGTCTACTGGACAAATAAGAGTAAAATTTAATTGTTGAATGATTCACAGACATTAATGAGCCCAAAGTCAGGTAGTGGCCCCAATAACTCTTGCTTTGTCTTTTTTCCTCTTCGGTGTAGTTTTTATGGTGATCAGCTTCCTTGGGGAGTTAGAGGTACTGAGACAGTTTGAATTGCTATTACAGTTTGAGTTGCCATTATGTTCTGGGCACTGGGCTGGGTTCTGAGGATACAGTGCTGATAAGATATGGTACCTGCATATAAGACAGGAAACAGGTGTATACATAGCATGTGACCAGAAAATGAGTACAATAGTAGAAATGTCATCAAAATATGGGAGGCCAGAAAAGGAACTAATTTTGTCCAGGAGAGTTAGGTAGTCTTCAAAGAAGTGGTAATATTTAGGATGAGTAAGAGGTCCTGAAGAGGCTTGTGAACATTTACGTTAGCAACTACTATATATTTTTGCATACTATGGGTAAGAAAAGAAGATGCCCTCTGGAATTTGATAGTCTGGAGTTCAAATCCTAGCCCCACAGCCTTCTGACTATATAGCTTGGTTACATTATTTAATCTCTCTGAGCCAAGATTTTCTCTTTTGGATAACAATATAGAATGGCCTCAGAGGAAATAAACGCATGCCTTTTGTTCTTTTAGGCTTTCCTGAATTCTAATCCTAACAGATTCAGATGCCAACTGGCATTATAACTAAACTCCAAAAATATAATTCTTTGGAATGAAACTGCTTCTTTTATAAGGGTCTACATTTTTTGCTTAAATCCTCTGTTCTAAGATTTCCATTCATTTCCTGTTCTATATTTTTTCTTATGATATTTGTATTAGCTTGTGTAGTGTCCAGCACAAAACTCAAGTCCTTGTAGAACCTCAGAATAGGATTTAATTTAGTGTATTCAGTCAATTTTGTGGTATTATAATGAAATACTAGATGCAAATAACTTTATAATGAGAAAGGGTGTATTTATCTCAGTTTGGGAGGTTCAAGGGCATGGTGCCAGCACTAGTTCAGCTCTTGACTGCTTTTGCATCATGACGGATTGCAATGAGGAGACCATGTACAGGAGCAAGCAAGTGTCATCTTAATCCATATACAGAGCTAGGTGGGGCCAAACTCAGGCTCTTATAGAAACCCTCTTAGAATAACTACAAAGGAGTCCTTTGAGAATTACCTTCTAAGGATACTCTCTTAAAGACCTAATGGTCTACTCATAGGCCACACCTTTCAAAGGTTCCACACCTCCTAGTAGCACCACATTTCAGACCAGACTTCAGTCACAATAGTCCCATGGGGTGCACCCAAACCACATCAAATCCATAGCATTTAGAAATACAGTTGTTGCACAACTTCCTCAACAGGACTTGTGAAGCTTAAGCAATAATACCAAGAATTAATTAATAGGATGGCATAAAATTAAAAAGCTCTGCACAGCAAAGGAAAAAATTTAGAGCTAGAAGACAGAACCTACAGAATGGAAAAAAATCTTTGCTATCTACTCTTCTGGCAGAGGATTAATATCCCTGATGTATTAAAAACTCAAAAAACATATCATCAAAAACTCCCCAAATAACCCAATCAAAAATGGGCAAATGAACTAAAACAGACTCTTCTCAAAAGAAGAATTACAAATTGCCAAAAATATGTGAAAGAATGTTCAATATCTCTAGCAATTAGGAATATGAAAATCAAAACTATACTGAGATTTCATCTTAGATGGTCAGAATGGCAGCCATTGAGAATATCACCAGTAAGAAATGCTGGACAGGATGTGGGGAAAAAGGAAAACTTTTACACTTATGATGGATTTATGAATTATTACAACCACTATGGAAATCAGCATGGAGATATTCAAAAGATTAAGCATGGAACCAACATATGACCCAGATATACCACTCCTTGGTATTTATCCTAAAGAATTAAAGTCATCATACTTTAGTGATACATGCATAATAGCCACTTTATTGAACCAACCCAGATATACATTAACAGATGAATGGATAAAGAGAATGGAGTTTTATTCAGTCATAAATAAAAATGAAATTATGTTATTTGCAGGAAGATGGATGGAAATTGAGAGCATCATGTTAAGCAAAATAAGTCAAACTCAGAAAGCCACAGGTCATGTTTCCTCCCATATGTGAAAGCTAGGGAGAAAAAAATGTGTGGTGGGGGTGGGGTGGATCTCAAGAAATAGAAGAAGGGGACAAAATGAAATGAATTAGGGGAGGGAAAGGAAAGTACTGGGGAATGAAATGGGACAAATTATATTTTATATTGTGTGCATGTACAGACATTTAAGTACTATATCCCACTACCAATGTATAATTTTAATGCACTGATTAAAATAAGAAATAAAAAAAATAAACAATAGAGTCATTGCTCAGGTGATTACAGTAAGATGAGGTCATTCTGAGTTACAGTGGGCCCTATATCTGGTAAAACTGGTGTCTTTATAAGAGAAGGCAGCACACAGAATCACAGGAAATGCCATGTGAAGACAGGCAGAGGCTGGAGCTATGCAGCCACAAGCCAAGGAACAACCACCAAAACCAGAAGATGCAAGAAAGGAGTCTTCCTTAGACAGCGAAGGGCTTTTGGAGGACGCATGATTCTGCTGAGATTTTGATTTTGGACTTCTAACCTCTAGTAGTCTGAAAGAATAAATTTCTGTTATTTAAAATTACTCAATTTGTGGTCCTTTGCTATAGCAGCCCTAGAAAAACAGCACAATACCTAGAGGCCTTGCATTTAAACATGAAGTTAATTCTGAAGGTGCCACCGTGGCTTTGCAATGTGTCAGTTTGACCACCCTGTACGGCATTTCCTGGAATTCCTTTCCCGTGTGTTTCTGATTAAGGTATGTCACTGAGACTCTTGTGCAAGCTTTGGGGGCACAATCGTAATGGGGGCAACTGTACTATTTTTATGCTGAGAAGGTAGGGGCGTGGGGTAGGGATCACCAGTGCTTTTATGGCTCATATACGTTGTAACTCATCTGCGCACTCCACCAATTGGCTTTGAATTGCTCCGCCTTCCCCTGGCTCTTCTTTAGCGTCTCTGAACTCCTGACACAGGTGTGTGTTTGTCTCTTTGAAGGACTCTTCTGCGGGAAGCAGTAAGAGGCAGGCTTGTCTTAGCTCTCCCTACTTTCTATCCAGGTCCTTTCCTGCCTGCTCTGCAGACATGAAACTCCAGTAGCAGATGCAAAGACAATGACTTCACAGAGACCAGCTTCCACAAGTTTGTAAAATTAAATCCCGTAATAATTCCTTCTCTGATTGGACCCTCACAGGTATAGGCATTCAGGGTCCCATAGTTTCATCCCAAGTTTTCCAGCAGGATCAGCAATCCCTGCCTATAGATGAGACAGACATAATTAAAAAAAGCCTCGCACCTGAAGTTCTTAAACAAGTGGTGTTTCATGTGAACTTAAGTTTTTTGTGGTTTTCAGCCTCCAGTGATTCCAGCGGTTCGGCATAAAGATCTCTTATTTCCTCTCCCTCCTGTTTGTGACACTTCTTTCCCTTGCTCTGTTACCACAGACAAAGAAAATTACAGCCAGCTCCTACTGTTCCCTTCTGCAGCTCCTGCCAGGAGCAGTAGGCTCCAGGGTTCATATTCTGTTTTATAAAGGCTTTTCAGCCATCGTTCGGGAAGACCTTGGCTCGACTGTCAGCACGGAGTGTGGCTGTCTGCAGCTGGAGCCTCAAAGGAGAGCCCCTGACTTCACAGCAGCAAGCCCTTCCCTTCAACCTTGTCCTAGTTCTCTTTCCCCAGAGCCAGACAATGTAATCTGAGACATCCTGGTGCGGATGGAAAGATGAATCACAATGACAATGGGGGTCGGATTTTTTTTTTTAAAACCCTCACTTCCTCTGTAAGTATAAGTTGGACCTGATATTTGCAGCTGGCTCTACCAGGCGCTTCTCCTTGTGCCAGCACCGAGTACATTCTCACAATATGGTCCACAGTGAAAGCTTCATGCAATGGTAATGAAGATCCTGTAGCCAGAATGAATGACTCCTTTCACTGCCAATACAGACCGGCTGTGAAAGTTCAATTCCATTTGCTGCCTCCTGGATAGTGTGGAAGGGGAGGTGACTGGTGATATCAGCTTGGGCAAAGGCGGGATCAAATAAGCAAAGAGGAACCAGGCTGTTCTCACTTCTAGTCAGCAGGCCAGCGGAATGGTGTCTGCAGCCTAGCACTCTGCTCTTATTAGGCTATGGTAACAGTTTCACTCACCTTCCATGAATCCCTCTGGAGCTATGGAACCATAGTGTTCAGTCCCAATTCATTCACCTAGCACAAAGGTGCCCTGGCAGCCCAGCCCCAGCTTCATGCCTCTGGGCTATTGGCTGTTCCTTTAGAATGCTACTTGACTGCCTATTTCTTTTTCTTGTCTTTCTTTTTTTCTTTTCTTTATTATTTATTTATTGTTTGTTTATTTTCTCTTTCTTTCTTTCTTTTTCTTTCTTCTTTCTTTTTTTGTACCAGGGATTGAACCCAGGGGCACTCAACCACTGAGCCAGATCCCCAAACCATTTTTTGATGCAGGGTCTTGCTAAGTTACTCAGTGCCTCACTAAGTTGCTGAGGCTGGCTTTGAACTCATGATCCTCCTGCCTCAGCATCTCAAGTCACTGGGATTAGAGTTGTGTGCCCCCTGGCCGGGCCTTTGCCTGCCTATTTATAAACTTTTTTCTACTCCATTTAAAAAGGATATTACTTGCAAATTTTCTCCAACTCATGATTTAAGAAGTAGATGAAAGTTAACCTCCTACCTTTGATAGCCTCATGAAAAAAATCAAAAGTTTTTTTTGTACTGTATTCCCACAGCATCTTTTTAGAACTTCATTATAATCAACCATACAAATCAAGTCATTACTTACTTACCTAACATTTAAATTTTTGTGGACTTGATTGATTCATCGAAACCTAGAATGGTTCTTGGAACTAATATGGAATTAATAGTTTTTATTTATTTTTGAGGATAATTGAATGGTATTGGGAAGAGAGTCAATGGCCTGGCCAAATGATATCAAATTAAAAATTTGAGTACCAGGGTTCAAATTTTACTTTGTTAATCTCCCTTTGACCTTAAAGATTTTTAATGGTTGGTTAGAGTTGAGT
>PVKS010040133.1:0-16814 GCA_004027875.1 Aplodontia rufa | reverse complement strand
ATCTGAAACTTTCAAGGCACCCTGATTTTAGGAAATAGTATTGTATCTTTGAGAGTAAAAGAGAAGTTCAAATGCATCAATGTAAGTGATTTAAAGTTAACTGAATCATATATTTAACCATTTACTGAATTAGAATTCCAAAAAGTACAGAAGTATGTGTTCCACTCAACTTTGTACAAAGTGAATGCATTCATGAAAATAGCGCCCACATCAAGAAATACCTTATGAGCAACCCTCCCATTACATCCTTTCCATCACTTGTTCTCACCCAAGATAAGCAATATTATTACTTTTTTGATTAGATGTTGGTTTTGACTATTTTAATGCTTCATATTTGCAATTATTCATTATATAATCTTTATATCTGAAGTCTGTCAACATTATTTATCCATTATTCTGTCAATGAACATCTGGGTTCTTTCTAGTTATAGTTATTATGAATAGTGGTTTTCCAAAAAATCTTGTGCATATGTTTTATGAATATATAACACTTCTTTTTGGTATCTATTCTTAAGAGTGAAGTTCTCCCTGATGGATTATGGTGGTGACAGTAGTTTCTCTCAGGCAACCATGAACCACAGTGAGGCCCTTATCACTGATTGAATCCTCTATTCCATTTTAAAAACTTTCTGAGGCTTTTGAGTACACACAGCTTGAGTATGACCCTAGGCCAAACAGAAGCTTTTCCAAATCCTGGCAGAAGTCTGGATTTGAACCAGAACCAGAATCACCTCCAGGTGGCAGGGCATAAAGGCAACATTTAATAAGCTTTCTCCCTAAGTTATTTGACTTTCTGTCAGAAATTGGAGTTGGGGAAGCAACAAAGAGAATATAAAAGAAAAAAATCAAAGAAATTTTGTGTTTTCAACCTGAGGAAAAGAAAAATCAAATAAGTTACTAAATCATTTGAGCCCTCAGGCCAAGCTCAGGATAGAAACTTGAAAGGGTTACTGCATTTTCATCACAATTGTTAAAGGCACATTGATTGACAATTAATCGGTCACAACCAAAGTATGAATAAACAACTGTCACTGGGGCAACACTTCCTATATCTATTAAAAAAGAAGCCTGAAAGAATCTAAGGTATTCAGTTTCTGAAAATGACAACATTGTTCTCTTTTGACTTCATACACACAAATACATTAAAAAAATAGTTTGAAATACTGAAGGAAATTACTTGGACATAATTGATGCTGAATGGTAGCCAAGAAGTAATAGTTCTTGTTCAATTTTATCTATATTTCCAAAACTACACCAATAACACACACAAAAGAAATAGCTGTTTAAAAAAATCATTTGGCAGAAAGTGAGAAACTGTGTAGAGAATATTTTTCTTTTTTAGGCAAACCAGTATTGGAACCTTCTATGCTTTGAGGACCTGATAAGTCCACATGGGAGACAAAGCTCATAATCAGTGATAAAAACTAGAAGTTCTAAATATTTATTTTCTCAATTTCCTATGCAGCTTCTATGTAAGCAAATTCTCCCAGTAATATCCATTCCACCCAAAATAGGAGTTAGGAATCAAGATGAGTATATCCCAGACACCAGGAAGATAGCGAAAGCAGAAAAGTTCACAAAGGAAGCCCTGTCGCTGCTGTCAGAGCATCCTGGGTGTATGTGGGTAGTAGAAGTGTTCAAGAGGGGAGAGGTGGCCTCCCTGAACTAGGTCTTTGGTATTATTTTAGCTATAAACAGCCTGCTTAGTCTTAGAGCATATTACCACTCTTCCCATTTTTTTAAGAGAGGGGGACAGTAAGACAGAGAGAGAGAGAGAGAGAGAGAATCAATTTTAATTAGTTTTTCATGTGGCCTTTGTTGCTCTGAGACTTCGTTGTGTACGTGGTGCTGGGGTTTGAACTCATGCACGTGCGCATGCCAGGAAAGCGCCATAACCGCTGAGCCACTGCTGGAGCCCCCAATATACTTTTAATAAAATCCTTTTTCCAGTAAAAATAGCCAAAGTTATTCCTGTAGTATGAAACTTGGATCATGGTTGATAAGGTAAGGGTGATAGATAATCAAATGCTTTGTATTTTCTGGTAAAATGTATATAATTGTTTGCAAAATGAAATTCATACTTTGAAAAAATTTTCTTTTATTATTCATAGTATGGATTGTAATTTCTACCTGCTCTACTCCTTCATTAGATGCTTCAAATTGATGATAAACAATATGATTATTGTTTGTAAGTCCTATGCAATAAAGGAATCATTGTTGTAGATAATACAAAGCACCATTGTTTCCAGTGAATTTTGTCTTCTGGTTTTTTTATTATTTTCTTCACTAATTTCAAAATGAAAAGGTGGATATTTCTAATATGAAATACCAATACTAATGTTTGTATTATATAACATAGTGGACATTTTTTTTCTTTCCATATAGCAATTGATGCATGCATTTATACAAGTCTACTTGAGTAGATACACTGTTTACAACAAATATAAACAAACACTTGATCATGTGAAGAAAAGTATTTTAAAGGTGAATGAGCAGTTAACCATCAGCTTTAGAAAGAGTGTTTTACCATGAAATAAAATGTCATTTTGGCAACCAAAGATATACAACTAGGTACAAACAAACAAAAATACCCCTTGTATTCTCACCTCCTAATTCCACAGCAAATTCTGTGCCAGCCAAGAAGTAAGATTTTGTCCTCAAATATCTCCTAACACTAAAATTATTTTTACCTTATAATACTTTTCAATTAGTAAAGAATAGAGGGAGTGAGCTCCTAAGCATACCTCAAGCCATTTTTAAAATGTTCAAGAGAGGTCACACAACATAAGTATCAGAAAATATCATCTTTTTATATCATCATTAGTTCTTATATGACAGAGCCACAGAACTCTATTGGTTACATGTGACTGTGTTGGTACCAAAGAAGGTCTGAGCATTAGTAAGTTTATGTTGATCAACTTTAGAATGGCCTCTGGAATGGCATTCTGTTAAAAATATTCTTTGGTGAAGTTAAAGCACACTGGGAACAAAAATATTCCTTAGGCAAGAGAATTCCCCTGAGTAAATGAAAATACCTGCAACAGTGAAGACAAATTATGATGACATTTTATAACATACAGAAGGAACTTCCTTTAAAATGTAAGATTTTCACAAATCCTTTAGAAAAACCATTGAAAAGGTCAATTTGCTGTAATCCACTGGTTTTTAGCCACAGTGCAGTGACAAATTGTGGTGTCGCAATCAGTCATAAGGCTGTTACAATTTGTTGTGAACACTATTAAAAGTAAAAAGTTTGGGAATGTTTCACTTTTTTTTGAATCACAGTCTGGTCAAGGTTATTCACATAAATAAATCAAAGTCTGGTCAAGGTTATTCACATAAATAATCTTATTTTCACATCATCTACATTATCTAGAGAACAACTGTCTTTCACAGAAATTTTATTATTCATAAGTGATATTAGAGAGGAAATGTTGAAAATTGTTAAATTTGGGGGTATTTTGTTTTTTTCTAATCCATTTGACATAGTGTTACATATTGGAGGGAATCATTGTTACATATTCATCCATATATGGATATTGACAAAGTAAGTTAAGGTCATAAGTGATTTTTTTTTCCTGTTTGCATTTTTTTTTATTTGTTGAATATAGAGTTACATTAAGGGGGAATCATTACCAAACAATCAAGAAAAAATGTATATTCACATAGCAAGCCAAGGCTGATGCCATTTCATGGTTTCCCGCCTTGGGTTCCTCATGGTTCCATGTTTCTTCCAATTAAACCTCTGTGTTAAAAGGACTTCTCGTGGAGATCAGAGGTTTCCCTCTGAGTTGATTCCCCCATACTCCCTCCCTCCAGTCTCCTGGATATCCTTCCTATTCCCTCCCACCTCCCTGCCCCCTCCCTACATCTCCCTACATCCTAGGCAAGTTCCCCCTGTTCGTGTAAAAATTCACACATGTTGATGTAATTATTAGCCATTATCATACTGTTTCTGGTTGTAGTCTAGCTTCCACAAATGAGAGAAAATATTTGGCCCTTGAGTCTCTGAGATTGGGATATTTCACTCAGCACAATTTTTTCCTTCTCCATCCATTCGCCTGCAAATGCCATAATATAGTTTTCTCTAATAGCTGAGTAGAAGTCCATTGTATATATGTACCAAATTTTTTAGTCCACTCATCAAGTAAGGGGCATCTGGTTTGGTTCCACAGTCTAGATATAGTAAATTGAGCTGCTATAAACATTGATGATGCTGTATCTCTATAATATGCTGATTCTAATTATTTTGGGAAAATACCCAGGAGTGGGATAGCTGGGTCATAAGGTGGTTCCAGCCCTAGTTTTTTGAGGAATCTCCATCTGCTTTCCAGAGTGGCTAAAACAGTGTGCAGGCCCACCAACAATGTGACAGTGTTCCTTTATTCCCACATCCCCTCCAGCATCTGTCATTGTTCTTCTTCTTCATTTTTGCCACTCTGACAGGAGTGAAATGGAATCTCAGTGAAGTTTTGATTTGCAGTTCTCTTATTGCTAATGATGTAGAGCATTTTCTCATATATTTATGGCTTTCTGGACTTCCTCCACTAAGAAGCTTGTTTTCAGATCCATAGCCCATTCATTGATTGGATTATTTGTGATTTTGGTGTTTAGTTTTTTGTTTGTTTGTTTGTTTGTTTGTTTTTAGTTCTTTGTATATTCTGGATATTAGCCCTCTGTCCAAGGTGTAACAGGCAAAGATTTTCTCCCATTCTGTAGGATCTCTCTTAACACTCTTGACTAATTCTTTAGCTGTGCAGATGCTTTTTAGTTTAGTTGTATCCCATTCATTTGTTCTTGACTTTGCACCATGGTAGTTTTGTTAAGGAAGGAGGTGTTGACACCTATGTCCTGTAGTGTTGATCCTACATCTTTTGCAAGCAAATGTAAAGTTGCTGGTTTAATAGCCAGATCTTTGAACCATTTTGATTTAATTTTCCTGCAGGGTGAAAGATAAGGATACAATTTTGGTTGTCTACATATGGCTGTCCAATGTTTTTATTTAATAAATAAAATAATTTTAGAGAAGTAATCTAGTTAAATATTTTGTTTCATTGGTAGTGGAAATAAAATTTAAAATAGCTGTTTATGATCTATAAAATTTCATTAACAGAAAGAAAGAGAAATGGGTTAAATTTATTTACACTAAACTGTAAATTTTAAGAATGCCTTATATTGAAAACAAGATTCATGAATTAGAATAAATAATTAATTTATTGTTAAAATTGACAAACAAAACAAAAAACAAATACATTATATTATGGGGCTGCATGTTATTTGATTAAATATGAACAAAAAGGAAAAGAAAGTATCACAAAGTACAGAATTCATCAAAATCCTGATAAAACTGAATGTATATTTTTCTGTATTAGGAAATTATTTAATTTATGGTAATAATTACCTAAAATAATCTCTAGACCTTATTCAACTCTCTTATCTAATAATTTTTAAGTACTATTCTTGTCCCCACATCAAAAATTAACAGCAGCTGGATTGTGGAAAGATGTCAGTAGCAGCATATTTTCTACTTTTTAAGAATCCATACCAAATAAAAACAAAAACAAAACAAGAAAAATTGGGTGTAAGATACAATTATAAATCCTGAAATAAGAGCAGGTGGGGAGAGTTACCATCACTATAAGACATACATTCTCACCATCTGTAGAGTAGGAATCGGAGGAGAGCATTGGGACAGAAGTAAAAATAGAAGAAATCTTGAAAGGCCCAGGTATTTATTGAAGTATAATATTCATCCAGAAAGGAACAGCTCCAAAACAAGTATCTTTGCTCAACATCAAATATGATAAAAACTGAGTCCAAAAAACTCCAGCTGGTACTGGAGCAGTATAAACCTGTTAAACACTTAAAACTAATCCACCCAGAAATTCTTCCCAGAGCCTCAAACCAAGAGAGACGCATTCAGAATGAAAAAAATTTGGTCAAGACAGGGATAGTAGACAAAGGCAGGAAAAGTTAAAATGAATATGAGGAATGGGAGTAGAAACAGAAAATTCAGAGGTCAAACTAACACAACATTGAAAATTACATGAAACCCAGAAAAGAAGGATTTCTGGGAAGTTAGAAGAGGGTTCCTGAACTATGGTTCCTTCTAAAAGTTCAGAAAACTGGGGGCTGGAGCGGAGGCTCAGCGGTTATGGCACTTGCCCAGCATGAGCAAGTACACGGATTCAAACCCCAGCACCCACATATACAACTAAGTGTCAGAGCAATGTAAGCCACATGGAAAAACTCAATAAAAATTGATTCTCTCTCTCTCTCTCTCACTCTCCTTCTCTTTAAAAAAAAATTAAAAATAAATAAAAGTTCAGAAAACTAATTTCACAGAACAATTATGAGTCCAAATGTTACTAATATAGTCCCTAAGAACAGAGAAGCCTGCACACAGAGACCTCTGAATCACACCTACAATCTATTATTTCAAATTATTAAAAGACATATAGAAACTGAATAAGAAATGAGAGAAAACAAATCAAATAGAACTTAGAAATGAAGTAGAAGCACTCTAGAAAGAATTAAAAATAAGTAAAAAATTCATTTTAGAAACCAAGTCTAATTTAGACTTAGTCCAATACAAGAGGTAAGTATTGATAACAGTTAAAATACGGAAACAACACAAACATCCTTCAAATGACAAATGGATTATCAAAATTGGATATATTCACATAATGCAACATTATTTGTCCATTTATGAGAATAAAGTGTTTATTCATGCTACAATTTGGTTAAACCTTCAAAATGTTTGCTAAGTGAAAGAAACTAATCACAAAACCCATTTATATTCTTTAGAAAATCAAAAATGTATTTATCTTTTCAAACAGAATGCAAATTAGTGCTTGCTTAGATTTGGGGCATTGCCGATTGGTTATGGAAGTCATGGATTAAGGATACAGGGATTTTTCTTGAGAAAATTAAAATGTTCTAAAACCGACATGATAGTTTCACATATCAGTAAATATACTAAAGCATTGGCTAGTACACTTTAATTTGGTAAAATATATAGAGAATGAATTATATTTTAATAAAACTTTTTAAAAAGGAAGAAAAAGGAGCAAACTTATGAGAGAAAATAGTAAGTGGAAGAAAATTCATCATACATATATAACAAACTCTGAAGATGAAAATCCGAAGTGAGATAACCACATACAAAATTCTTTACGTAAATCTAATTTTCAGAATATAAATGTTATATTGTTTCTTTGGAAGCATGTTTGATTGTTCAACAAATAAATTTCTTAAACAAAAAAAAAACTAAAAGCATTGAAATTACATGTGAAGCGACCACAACACAATGTTCTGAAACACAGTATTCTGAAAATATTAGCAAAAGATAAATATTTATTGTTTGTCAGTGTTAAGAACATGTGGGTTACATTCCAAAGAATTGAGGTGTTAGAAATTTTGTTGATGACAATGAGTTTCAAGAACAGTGCAGAAAGGATTAAAAGTTGAGGAAGATATGACTTTGTGACACGTATGACATGTATGCAGAGCTTCAGGGATGTAACAGTCTGAGTGTGATCCATGGACTGAAAGTGTTGGGTTCTTCTACAGAATTAGAATTTCTGGGGGTTAAGCTCACAAATAGGTTCTCTGACAACTCTCCAGGTGATAATTTGTAGGTGGCTGAATTTAAGAAGCACTATATTAGGGTAAGAGAAATAGTGATTCAAAAATATTGGACATCATGTGGTCATTGAAAGTAAGACAGATTAATTGCATATTGTAATGAGTTCCACGGTCTGGAGTCAGATAGACAAGGTGGTGCTGTGAGATTTGGGATAGGGAGGTTGTCTTTCTCGGAGTATATGAGTCTGCTGGAATCTCTCAAGAGGACAACAGGTTTTATTCCTTGCAGAAGAAAGATCATCTACAACACAGCAAAATAAAACCCTTCCACACTGGCTAGCCAATCAAAAACAGATTTCAATTTGTGTAGAGCTATGGAGAAAGTTTTATGATCAGAAAAATGCCTGTTCTTGGAAAATAAAGATTTGCTATGACAAAATGATGATTAAGGAAAACTGAAGCCAATTTTAATATTTCTTTATAAGATATCAATCCTATCTCCAAGAAGAATACACTGTAGCTAGAAATTATGTATTTACTTCTATGGAATTATGTACATGTTTACAACCAACCTCTTGGAGGGTCAGGGTTATCTTCTTCATGGCTAAGTTCTGTGTATGTAATAAAATCTAATTCAGGTTTGATATATTCACAGTCTTATATATGCAAATGAAATATGATTGTTACTGAATGCATCCTATGTTAAATTGTCTCTAAATACAGAAAGAGAAGTTTCTGGTTGATTTAAACAATGGTGAATATATATGTTATTCTAATGGAATAGAAAAAAAGTGATAGAATGAATTATATCCTTGTGCATACTTTAATTTTATGTTGTTTTGGTTGTTATTGACAGCCTTTGAGCAAAATGTAGATATAACCAAAGATTCCTTCCATATTGAATTTGTCATAATCTCAAAGTCTAGTTTTGCATTCTGTATCTGTGGTTATTGTTGTTTATTCTTATTAGTATCAGCATCCTTTATACATTGGTTGGGGAAGAAGTTTAGGTTTTCTTTTGCTTCCTTCACACCTTCTAATGTTTTCCTTTTACCATCATCATTTTTCCCTCTAGTTGGGGGTTATGTTCCCTTTTTTATTTATTTTCAAAATTAAAAAATAACAAAGTTTGGTACAACTTAGCAGTGTTTTTTCTTGGGAGCATATATATTGAGGGGAAAAAAGAAAAAATAGATGAGAAAGAAAATCTGAGGTACTGAATATTCTGCACACAATGAATGGACAATTGTGTAAACAACTAGGTGTTCTAAGCAGCATCCAAAAAGCATTATGAGAGGCAGAACAAACTATTGCACATAGGGCAGAAGACTTGGAAATTTACATAGGCCAGAAAGTGTATGTGGAACAGGCCAAGGAGTGTGGAAGAGAAAGCACGGCTCTTCCAAAGGAAGCAACTGCTATGAGTTATAATCAATTGTTTGCTTGTGGAAACTTCAGAATTCAAAGAATGATGTAGTCACATTACTGATGACTTATGGTTAATCTTTCACTAGGAAATGTTTTTCAAGACATCATTTTCTGGTTATTCCAGCTACTTGGGAAGCTGAGGCAGGAGGATCGCACATCTGTGGCGAACTCAGCCAACTTAGTGAAACACTGTCTCGAAATATGAAAGCAAAAGGGGGGGTGGATATAGTTCAGTGGTATATCACTTACCTAGGATGTGCAAGGCCCTACTGCTAATAAATAAACAAATTAATTAACTAATTAAATTAACATCTGAATACACTATACAGATAAAAATCACGTCAGTGGACAGAATTCAGTCTGTGAATAATCATTTAGAGTACCCTGTCTCATACTTAATTTTTCTCTATTATTTTACAAGTAATCCAAACTAAGTAGGGGTCTGAAAAAAGAGTTTTGGCAAATAAAAATCAGAACTACTTTTGAAGTTTAAAGTTTGATAGACACTTATCTGTTTTAATACAGCTAATTGCTGAGCTGAAAACACAACACAATAAGTGGGCAAGATTCCATGTTGGTAGGAAAAGCACCATAAATACAATTAATCACATAGGTACAGAATTAAATAAGTATACTTATTCTTTCCCAGAGCACAAGTTTTTCAACTTTTTCTTGCTGTGACAAAAGCCTAATAAGAACAAGTTAGAAGAGAATAGTTTTATTTTGGCTCATAGTTTCATAGGCTTAGCACATGGTGGGCAAACTCCATTGCTCTGGGTCCTAGATGAAGCAGATCATCAAAGTGCAGTTGAAGGACACTGCTCCATTTATAGCAGCCAGGAATCAGAGAGAATGAGTGGGGCTTCAGGGAAGACAAATCCTTCCAGAGCATGCCCCTTGTGATACATCTCCTCCAACCAAGTCCCACCTGCCTATTGTTACCACCCAGTTAACACATTCAAACTGATTAGGTTACAGTTTTCATAAGATAATCAATTCACCTTTGAACATTCCTACATTAACATAGGAATTTTGAAGGGACACCTTATATCCAAAACTTAACATTTTACCCCTGGACTCCAAAAGATCCTGGTCATCTCAGAATGCAAAATATATTTAATCTATTTCCAAGAGTCCCTATGTTCTTGACAGTTTCAGAATTGCCCAAAGCTTTTAGCCCAAAGTCTCACCTCAGATCTAAGTCAAACTCTTGGCTGTGAGCCCCTATAAAAATCAAAAGCAAGTTTCTTGCATCCAATATACAATGGCACAGAGTATATATTCCCATTCCAAAAGTGAAGAATATGGGCATAGAAAGAAGTATAGAACAAAGAAACAAGACCAAAACCCAGCTGGTCAAACAGGTCTTGTAATTCCACAGAGTGTATCTAGGTCACATAGTGGTGAATATGTTCTCCAAAGGGCTTGGGCAGGCTCACTCCTTTGGCTTTACTCATTGTAGTGCATATGGCCTCTCTTTAGCCTGGTTTTCCCTGCAGCCAGCAGCTCTTCTTGCAGATCATTCATATTACTGACATCTATTAGTTTCTGGGGTCTCCATTTCTAGCTTTGGCTTACATTCACATCTTCAAACCTTGCCCTCTCAGGGGCAGCCTAAAGGAATACCAACTCTGCTACATACTGCATGGCTTCCAATTCCTTCCTTTGAAATCTATGCGGAAGTCATCATGACCCCTTAACTCAAGAAATCCTGTGTTCTTTAAGAATCTTTATCACATGGATAATGCCAAGGTCTGTCACTAGCTGAAGCAGTACTGGGCTCCCTGGAGTCATGACTGCAGTGGTTTCTGAGTGTCTGGGTGACTGAGCACAGTGAAAACAACTTGCTAAGCTCCCTGTGTCATTAGGGGTAGCACCAGGATCTCTTCTCAAAGGAGATTTCTCTTTTTACAGCTATGAGTCTACAATGAATGTGGTCTTGATAATTCCTGAGATGCCCTCAAGGCATCTTGTTGAATCTGTGTAAAGTACTTAATTTCTTTTTAGTGGTGATAATGTCTTCAGCAATCACACCTTTTTTGGTCCAATTTTATACACACGTTTCTGGTCAAATTGCAAATTTTTAAAATGCTACAATTCTGCTTTCAGTATTTGGAGTAATCCTGCAGTATTTGACATGAAACTCTAAGGTTAAGAGAGACACTTTGCATATCTCTGATTGCTAGAAGAAATAATGGGAAAAAGTGAGTAACTTCAAAAAAATTTTTTAAAAGAGAGAAAGGAGGAGTCAATTTTATTTATTTTTTCATCTGGTTTTTGCTCTTCCAATATCCAGTAGTGTAGTGGAGCTGGCCCAAACCCAGTCCTCACATATGCCAGGCAAGCACTCTACTACTGAGCTATCTCTCCAGTCCAATAACTTCAAAATGTTTAGGTCTCTCTTTAGAATTACCATTAATTCAAATAATCAACAAAATGTACTTATATTGTAAGATTATAAGTCAGATAATAACTTCATTTGACTATTTTTGTTACAAATATGATGCTCAATTTAGGGACCATTTATCAAAACTCTTCAGTAAATTTTTTTATGCTTCACAGTTTACAGATCAGTCCCCAACTCTCACATATAAATGTATATAATGTTTTCTAAGCTTCTTTTAATTATTAGCATTCAGGAGTAAATTAATGTAAATATCATTAATTTTTGTGCTTTATGAGGTTCTATATCTTGATTGGTTTGATGCTGAATTCTTAATTACAAGCACAAGCTCCTTTTTTTAAATTAATAAATGCAATATGTACTGCAAGGATCCATTTTCTTCTTGTGTTTTATTTTGGTTTGGTTTCTAAGAATCATTTGACAATAAATGAGAGATTGCCTGGGTTCTATAAAATAAATTCACATTCAAATTATGCTTAAAAAGAATTTTAACTCTACTAAAAGAAGAAGGAAAGATCCTGCACTCTGGTAAAACAACTAGGAAATAAATAACCAAGTGATTCTTACATATAATGCATGACTCAGAGAGAGAGAGAGAGAGTGTGTGTGGGATAATGATGGGTAGTCTTGATTGTGAAGTTTTGTTTTTTTAGACTTCTCTGTTATAAGAAAATAACAATTGTGCATTATTACATTCAGAAAATTCTTTTAAAAGTAGATAATATTTTATTTCATAAGTACCAACTTAATTCTACATTCAAACAAAGTGGTTGTTTTATGTGAGTACTGCATGATAAATTAAATAGAACCAGGATTTCTGAAAGCAAGTTCTGTTTATAATTTTGACCAAGACTATATTAGCTGTCATACTTTCCATAACATTCTTTCTCTTACAAAGCTTTAATGGTCACTAAGAGGAAGAGATTATATACAAGTATATCTCAATGGTATAATGGGGATTTAAGGTACTTGAATCTGGATTAACTGAACAATAGTTCAATGCTACTCCTTGGAGTCTAAATATCAATAATAAAATTTTCATTTCTGGAAGTACATTTAGGTGGGGAGATGTCTAAGTCAATTATGTTTTCAGAACAGTTGAGAGTCTGTTTGGTTTGTTTCCTGTTGAAATACAAGTGAAGGAATAAGAGATATTTGACTTGAATGTGTGACCTGAACTCATAATATTGTCCTCTGAAGCAGGAAAGTATATCACATAGGAGTGGTGTTTAAATTATAAGTCCAGAGGACAGGTAAAGGGGCTCAGATTTCAGATTACTATATTATAGTATATCATAGTAGCTCATTTCTTTTATTGCTAAAGTCCCTGGGTCAAATACATTAAACAGAGCATGAGTTTGTCTATAGATCCAGTCAATACAGAGCTAATAGTTTTGAAGGTCTGCAATGGTTTAATACCTAATCAGATCATCTTTCTAAGATCATTTAACACAAAAGCAATGGTGAAACAATTAACTCACTAGATAACACTGGACTGAGTGAGTTCTGGATGATTTTTTTAACAGATTGTATAGTAGAAGTGATGTATGCACTCTGTTTGAGGTTGACCTATACTGAGTCAAAATTTGAAAATGAATATTCATATGTAAGTATATCTTCAATCATCACATACAATATCACCTAGTAAAGTATTAGTTTACATATATTTCTAAAGAATCTATCAAATATGAATTTATATACACATATACAATAGATTATTGAAGAAAACGGAATTTGTAAAAAAAATAACGTATTTGGGTTATATAATAAATTAAACCTACTTAATACTGTTACAGAGCTGGGGTCTTCTGGGGAAATTGAGGCAGCACAAAGATCCCCTTCCAACTCAATTCATATGATTAAGTCAGAAAGATTTCAGACATGTAGCTCAGTGTAACAGGAGACTTTATTGAAGAGATGGGAAAAGCGAAAGGGGACAATCTCAAGGAGAGAGTGGGGTCATCTCAGAGAGAAAACAGACAATGTGCCTTTCCTGGATTCCACTATATTGGAGATTCCAGAGAATTTTCCAGATAGTCCTGCCCAGGTCAACCTCTTGACTTGACCGACAGCAAGATGATAGCTTAAGTCCTCACTGACATGGTAATCTAGGTTACCTTGGCCCCTGCTGACTGTTTCCAATTGAATTCTTAAGCAGATTTTCTGATTTTTACAGATTTTCTGAATTTTAGGATTTGATCACGAAAGTCTCTCCCTTCATGATAATTTGGGTTTCTTTTATCAACATTTTTTTGGGCTGGCAGTTCTTCTGCAGACACTAGGTAACCTGCTGAGTAATGTGACACATCCTGCTTACCTAGCCTGGGGGGGGGGGGGCTCCCCTGCAGGGAAACTGCTTTTGGAAGGGAAAGCATATGGGGTCAACACAATGGACCCATTTTATAGAATTTTTCTTTTAGCTCTGCATTCCCACCATTTGCCTGTCTGTCCCCTAATAATGCTACCAAGCTATATGTACACTTAGAACTGGTTAAAATGACAAATTTTATGTTATGTACTTCTTTTTTACCAGAATTGAAAAGAATTCAAAATATATATTTGCAAATGCTGCTTATTGAAAAGTTTAATATGGGATAGATAATGCAGCCTAAAATAAAAGAATTTGGCACAAATTTTTAAATAATATGTTAATTTTTCAAAAAATAAAATAATATTTTAAAAATAAATACTCCAAAAAATAAAATATAATTCTGGTTCTGAATCGATAAAGGTCACAACCGTGATTATAAAAAGTAATTATTAAAGACTTTCAGTGTCTTATCTTGTTTTTCAAATTAAGTGGCTCCTGTCTGAGTGCTAATGAAGAAAGGAATTGTTTGGGAGGTTAATGCATTCTGGTGATTCTGGTGGTGTATCATAATAGGCAGGGACCTCATGTTGATCAGAAATTGCTAACAGGATGCCAGTGAATCATTTACATGGTCATCAAATAAGCCATGGGCAGCAGCAAACAGCATGCTTTAATGAGGGCCCTGGCTCTTATTGTCTGAATGTCACAGGTGTCATACATTTTACTAAGTTGCAGAATACTGCATGAATATACCATAGCACTGTGCTGCAAAGAATAATAAATGCTATTCTAATGTTTCCCATGAGTTCAAAAGAGAGCTTAATAAACAACTGCCTCTGTAAAAATTGTGATATTATACTTAGTTGTCTACAAATAATGCCTTTGCTTTTTACCAGGCTTACTCCTTGTTCATTTGATTTTAAAGTCATGCTGCACTTCCAATAATATTTCCTTGCATCAATCAATTGAATGAATTATGCTTCCTACATTTAAAATGCCATCTCAGAATGATTTTATGCCTGTACTTCTGTGTATATTTCATCTGTATCACACTGTTGCCAAGGAGTGAATCGTGATCCCCCAAATCAGACAAAATTGAAATCCTTACCACATTGCACATTGTAATAGTATGTAGAAATAGGGTCATATCAAATGTACACAATTGAGGTAAGATAAGATTGCAATAATATTGAAGGTGGGCCCTTCATGCAACAAGAATAGTGTCCTTATAAGAAGACAAAACAGGTACATGGAGGAAAACTATCTGATGACAGAGGCGGGAATTGGAGTGATGTATATGTAAACAAAAGAATGACAAGGACAGATGACCACCACAAGAAGGTTGGAAGAGGCAAAGAAGGATTCCCCCATGGATATCAGAGAAAGCCTGGCCCACTCAGCACCTCAATTTTGGACATCTGGCCCCAAGAACTGTGAAATAGTAATTCTGTTATTTTTAAGCCATGAATTTGTGATGCTTAGTTATACAATTTTAGGAAACATATGCACATATAATAGAATTTTTTGTAAAAGATTATACTCTTAAATATTTGAAGCTGAGTTAAAATGATGATTAAGAGAACTCTATTCCCTTTGATATTCAAATTGTTATATAATTTATTTAATCACTGAGTTACATTAACATTAATATAATACCAAAATAATGAAAATCACAACAAAGAGTCATAGTGGAGGAACTCAGGCTCCGGCATAGATATTACTTGCTTACAGGAAACAGCCAAAACCATGATTTTATATAGACTCTTGGTTTCCACTTTTGCACTTGAGTTTTGGCTATTAATTATATTACTAAACTTTTAAAACTGGTAAGGACTCCACAAATTATTTAAAGATATAATTTTCTTTTGTAATAGAGTTAACTGAAATTTTGTCTTGGTCAAATATTTGATGCATGAAAACCCTAGGACATAAATTTTTACCTTAGCTCCTAGAGCACCATTCTTTTCTGTTGAAAATATTGCCTTATTGCTCCTTCTTAAAACAATTATCCTAATGATCATTAAAAGGGCTGTTTTGAAATAAAACTCTAACAAAAATTCAGACATGCAAAATGGTCCCTTCTATCTATAATGCAGTCTTTCACTTTTTACTTCTGCTGGGTGACAGAACTTTATTCAACTATTCCTTCAATTGTATTATAGTCATGTAATATGAAGTTCAGAAGAGAGAATAATAATGATTCCCCCTTTTTGCTAGCTTGGGAAGCAAACAAGAAACAGAATAAAAAATTTTACTCAAGAAAAGTTCACAAACAAAAATTTAAAAATTAACATCAAGAAAATATATAACAAACCAACTAATAAAAATAGCAACAAGAATCTTCTTATCTTTTATCTACTCATACCTCTTCTGGCAGATTAAAATTTTATCCATTTCTCAAATATGAATGACCTAAAGATTATAGTTTGGATTTGTAATGTCCCCCACAGACTCTTGTGTTGAAGGATGTTAAGCAATGTCCAGATATTAGGCTTTTGGGATGTGATTGAATCATGGTAACTCTTATCAGTGGATTCATCCATCGATGGGTTCGTAATTGAGTGAAGTATTGGGAGGTTGTGGACACTATAGGAGGTTGAGGCTAAATGGAGGAATTATCGCTGATGACATGATTCTATACCTAGAAGACCCATTAACATTGGCCAGAAAACTCCTAGAGCTTATAGGTGTTTTCAGCAAAGTAGCTGCCTACAAGATCAACTCCAGTAAATCACTAACATTTCTTTACTCCAGCAACAAATCCACAAAAGAAGAATCAGGAAATCTCTCCCATTCACCATCACTTCCAAAAAAATGAAATACTTGGGCATTAACCTTACAAAGGATGTTAAGGATCTCTACAAAGAAAACTATCAAACACTAAAAAAAGAAATTACAGAAGACATGAGTAGATGGAAAAAAATTCTATGCTCATGGTTAGGCAGAATTAATATAATAAAAATGGCCATTCTACCCAAATCCCTATATAGATTTAATGCAATCCCCATCAAGATGCCAATAGCATTCTTCACGGATATAGAAAAAGCAATTCTCAAGTTCATATGGAATAACAGAAGACCCAGA
>PVKS010040132.1:0-16792 GCA_004027875.1 Aplodontia rufa | reverse complement strand
TGGTCTGAAAGGATACACGGGATAATGTCAACTTTCTTGTATTTGCTGAGATTATCTTTATGAACCAGTATATGATCTATTTTGGAAAAGGATCCATGTGCTGCAGAGAAGAAGGTGTATTCTGCTGATTTAGGATGGAAAACTCTATATATGTCTGTGAAGTCCATTTGGTTTATGAAATTATTCAGGCTAGCTATTTATTTATTGATTTTTTGTTTTGATGATCTGTCTAGTGGTGACAGCGGGGTGTTGAAGTCTCCCAGTATTATTGTGTTATGATCCAGGAGAGGTTTGATGTTGTGAAGTAGCTTGTTCACGTAATTGGGTGCACTGTTGTTTGGAGAGTAGATATTAAGAAATTAAGAAATAACTATGGTTATTTCTTCTTGTTGAAGGGTTCCTTTTAGTACTAGGTAGTGGCCTTCTTTATCTCTTTTGATTGATTTGTGATTGAAATTTACTTTGTCGGATATAAGTATAGCGACACCGGCTTGTTTTTTTTGGGCTTGAGCGATGTGCACACAGTCTTAACGAAATAGGAAAGAAATATTCATAACAATTGCAATCCTCATTTGCATCTCAGGTCACCTGTCCATGCTTCATATTTATAACTACCTTCTTCCATCACCCATCCCTTTATTCACTCTGCCTTCAGCAAGCTCCTCAGCATGTCTTTACCTTCCATAACTTCATTCCTGAAGAGTCTGAGGCCCTTATCATCCTGCCTTTAGTTTCCAATTATTTCCCTATCAGTTTTTCATTGCTATGACCAAAATACTGACCAGAACAACTTAGAGGCGGAATAGCTTATTTTGGCCCATAGTTCTAGCGGTTTAGTCCCTGGATAGCCAAGTTCATTGATCTGGGCCCAAGGTGAGGTAGACTATCATGGTGAAGGGCACAGTGGATGAGCACTGCTCCATTCATGGCAGGCAGGAAGCAGAGAGAGGCAGGAGGAGAAGGGGCCACAGGGAAGATGAACCCTTCTATGGCACATACCCAGTAACCCACTTCTTCCGGACATGTCTCACCTGTCTACAATTATCATCCAGTTAGTCCATTCAATCTAGAATGAGCTGATCATGTTGCAGCTCTCATAATCCAATCATTTTACCTCTGAATATTCCTGCATTGACACAGGAGCTTTTGGGGAACACCTCATACCCAAATCATAATAGTCCCTTATGACTGAATTAGGAATAACTGAGCAGAAGGTATATAGTTATATCAGTGGAAGCAATGAATGAGTAAAAGAGATGCTTTTGTGATTGGAGAAAGTATGTATCTTTGGTGAGAGGGCACAGTGACCCTGGGATAACTAACATTTACATGTCTTGATTCACATAAACAATTGTGTCTCTAGCTGACCTTATGAGTAATGAAAACTGGTACATAAGTATAACTGTATCTGTCATCATAAAAACTTTGAATTTGTAATGCTCTTCATGAATAATGGGAAGGGATTAGATGGGTCTGTGAGAGTTCAGATAGTAAAGAGTCAGTGGTCTTTTCCTCTGGAGATTTAGACATTTTCTGACATGTGCTAGAAGTTATTAACTAAGTACATTCATTCATTCATTCATTCAGCAAGGACTATTGTTTCACCTGACTATACAATTGCAATGCAAGTTTCTATTAGAGAAAAGAGAAAGAGATGCTGTTCTTGTGCTCAAGGGATTTATGGTAGCATGGGAAAAATCAGACAAAAACTGAAGTAATGTCAACACATAGAAGAAAATAACAAATTCTGGCACTTGAAGAGATTTGCAGACTATAGATTTTTGGAACCTAGTCAAGGAATTCCCTAGGTTTTAGATGGAGGAAGTCAGTCCTTGAATAGACTAGGGTATCAAACAAAGATAAAGGAATAAATCAAGTATTCACTGCCTGGAAAACATTTTACCAAAATCTCTATGGGATTTGCAAAAACATTGACTATGTTCTGAGCTTTGGCTACATTATTAAGCTTTTAGATGCAGAAAGATACTAGAGTTAAGATTTGGAAGGAACCACCCATGATGATGAAATTACTTCAGCAGAGGAAAACGGAGGGTGACCTTACATTAAAACCGGTAGCATCAAGAGAGTGTCTACAAACCCATGCAGATGTCACCATCCAAAGTTCCAATGAAATCTTTGTTGGATAGAATTTGCCCAAAACCTTAAGATGGGCACTGCTTGTTGAACCCGTGTTTCACTTGCCTTCCCTTCTGTTCTCTTATTTTCATCCTGTCCCTCTCTGATCTTGTCCTACATCACTCTATTCACTCAAAGGAGTTATCTCTCTGCCTTCACAACTTTCTCAGCTTCCGCCATATTCAGGATCAATAATATACATACTTTAAAAAGGGTTTCTCTAGATTTTGGGAGACAGAGACTGTCTCAGTACTCACTGTCTCAGATAATATTAAAGCTGTGGTTGGCTGTATCAAATCATTTTCTTCAAGGAGACCTAAGAAATCTTCTTGAGTGAGTTACTAGTTTGTTTCCTTCAAGAAGAGATTTTTTTAAAGAGAAGGACAGTGAGTGAGACAGAGAGAGACAGAGAGAGAGAAAAACTTTTTTATTGAAATTTTCACATGGCTTTCGTTGCTCTGACACTTAGCTCTGTACATGGGTGCTGGGGTTTGAACCTGTGTCATTGCGCATACCGGACAAGCGCTATAACCGCTGAGCCACTGCTCCAGCCCCAAGAAGAGATGTCTTAAGCTGCCTCTTCCTCCCTTCTTTCTACCTTCAATTTAGATGTGTTGGCTAAAATCACAGCAGGTATTTTGTAACCAGACAACAAATGTGAAAATGAAATTAGTACACATCAGTGATGACAGAGATAAGTATTGAGGTCATTGATAACACTGAATTTTCAAATCAGTCATGAGAATTCTTGTTAAGAACATAGTATACTTATTTATTTAAGCCACTGTTGGGCAGGCTTTCTGATTCTAGCAAAATAAAATGTTAACTGATGTTGTAATCACCTTATTTCTTTCAATGTATAATGCAGTTGATTGAAAGTTATATCATTATTTAATATATCAATGAATAACAATAAGCTGCAAATTACACATAATGAATGTTTATCACTTACAATTTTGGTTTTAGACTTCTTAAAAGATATGTCTTCTATTTTAAAATACTGGTTTTTAACATAATTCCATTTATAAATATTTTAAAATCAGGTTAAACAAATTTATTATAGTGCCCTAAAACTGCTTCACATTCAAAATGCATCTTAATTTTGTGCACTCATGGTGTTCAATTTCCATGATTTTTCTACTTTTTAACTTAATATTTACACCAATGCTGTGAACATTGCAGTATTTTTAAGTTAATTCATAAAATAATTAATGCCATTTTGGGGTGTTTGAATCTCCTTTGCACATGTGTAGAAAAAATTGATTTTTAGACCTTGACTTTAAGAATGCTGTTAAACATTAGATCGACAACAATTACACTCTCTTCCCAACCAATTTGATTCCTAGGTGTTAAAAGAGTGTAGACCTATTGTCCCTGTAATTTTCTTCCAAGTCCCTGCCACCTGTTCGGAAAGACTTACTTGCTGGTGGCTGATATTTACACATTTCATGAAGGCTCCCGGTACTTTGCCAGGAAGGCATCTTTCCATCAGCAATTAGAAGAACCATTCTAAGGGAGGTACAATTCATTCTTTCTTACATCCAGTTTTTCAGGAGCAGAACCTGAGATAAAGTTATTGAGGGAATGCTTCCAGGAGAAGGGGAGGTGTGATAAGGGAGTAACAGAGGAAAAAGGTTATAGTGCAGTCTCAGCCGGAGACAAGACTCAGCCAGGATGAGGATCTTGGAACACAAATTGTACCACAGAATTGGTTCTATACTGAGCAAGAGGGATAAACTCTTACATTTTTATATTTATGGTCCTGGACTGAGGCCTAATAAGAAAAGTAGAGGGTGTCCAGCTACCAGGCTGGATGAAGTATGATGAGCAGAGGACACTTCTCCATGGAATGTGTTATCAATCAGTCATTTGCAACCAGCCCTCTCAGAAGCTGGAGACTGGGTGCCCCATCCCAGAAAGTGGATCTACAGTAGACATCAAAAGAATCCAATGTAGTCCTCCCTCTTCAAAACTCAGATCCTTGTTTTTCTCATATTACATTTATTCTGTCCAAGCAGTTTCTCTAGGGTTGTGATTGGTCCTAATTTCTGGGGAAGCTTAGAAGAAGATGGTTAATGGAACAAATGCAACTCTGCAGTTGATCTTGAGGTTCATCTTTCTTCCCTAATAACTCTGTCTTCCTCCTTATCCGTTGGCACTTCTACTGGTGTGGGTGGCAGCTTTTGATGACCTAAACCCTGTTACTTGAGGGGTCTGAGGACTCAATACCACATTCATCAGATCATGGTTGTTCCACTTTTCAAATACAAGTCCAGGAGAACACAGGAACTCCAGGCAGCACCACCAGGGGTCTCGTGAGTGCAGCTCATTCTACACATGCAACTTCATGATGCCTAGAGTCATCCACATATGTCATTTCACCACAGTAACTCCTTTTATGACTGCTGCTTTATTGGCATAAGAAGCACAAAATGACTGGTAGCACCCACACTGTTACTGTTTTATGTTTACTGGCTCCTATCATTTGAATGAGTTTCTCCCAAAGGTGAATGTGTAAAAGCATGGTCTCCAGGGTAACAGCATTGAGAAGTGGTGAAAATTTTAGGATGTGGGACATAGTGGGAACTCCTTAGATTACTGAGAGCGTGTCCTCAAAAGGAACTGTGCGCTGGTTGCGTTGGTGCATCCTGTAATCTCAGTGGCTTGAGAGGCTGAGGCAGGAGAATCAAAAGTTAAAAGCTAGCCTTAGCAATTTAGTGGGGGCCTAAGTAACTTAGCAAGACCTTGTCTCAAAATAAAAAATAAGAAGGGCTGGAAATGTGGCTCAGTGGTTAAGATCTCCTGGGTTCAACTCCCCCCCCCCCCGCCCCACGGAAACAAAGGTGGGGGAGATTTGGGAACTCCATTTGCACACAAACTATCTCCCCCTCCCCCTGTGCTTAGGGTCTTGGTTGTAAGCACTCATTTAGTCACTTGTGTCACTCATAATGTGCTACTCTCACCAGAGGTCCAAACAAATGGAGCTGCCTGATCTTGATCTTGTGAAACGAAAAAACAAAACAAAACAAAGAATGAGTACCATGCATCAGGTATTTCATTGTAGTAATGCAAATCTCACTGTTATGGTTTGAATGTGAGGTGTCCCCCAAAAGCTCATGTGTGACAATTCTGGAAGGCTGAGGTGAAATGATTAGGTTAGAACTGCCTTAACCCAATCCTTGAGTTAATCCCTAACTGGTAACTGCAGCCTGGTAGAGTGTGACTGGAGGAGGTGGGTCATTGGGAGCAGGCCTTTGGGGTATATATTTTGTATCTGGGATGGAACTGCCACATGTGATGCCATGAGCTCCCTGCTCCCTGGAGCATGCCTGCTGCCATGATGTACAGACTCACCTAGAGCCCTGAAGAAAGGAGCTGGCCTTCTCTGGACATAGACTTCTGAAACTGTGAGCTGCTAAATAAATATTTTCCTCCTAAGATTTTTTTTGTCAGGTCCTTTAGTCACAGCAGCAAAAAGATAACTAAAACACTAACAAAATGGGATATTTACTACGCATGTCCCCTGGAAATCAGGATGGCCTGGTCTATACTGAAGTTGTGGCACATATCACCAAGTGGGTCACTGATCTACCTTTAATTTTAAACCAATGTATTCAACTTGTGGATAATGCACCATGCACACTGGCCACTGCTTTAAGAAGCGCACCATATGTAGTCAAAGCAGAGCACAAATGCCATCTTCAAGACAGCAGCTCAGCTGCAACTTCAAGACAGTGTTACGCTACATGAGGCAAATATTTTCTGTGTGGTACAGTATGTGTGGGACTAGGAGATTCTGTAACCATATATTCTCTGCTCTATCACCTTTGTTAGAAAATGGGTCCCTGGGTTTATGGCAATATAGGATCTATAGGATGCCATGTTAGGATTCAGACACTCTGAGAATTCGTAGATGGTGCTCTTGGATGAGAGACTGCAGACAGGAAAGGGGAATCCAAATGTAGAAGAGATGTCAATTCAATCAGAATGAAAACCACCAGGTGCAAAGTAGAAGACGTCAGCTAGAGTCAAGTTGCTGTGAAGCTGGATTATACATTGTACTTCACCTTGGCAGTGGTATCTGATGCTGGTGGGTGGGATGTTTAGTGATGGCAACAGCTATGTCTGCCTTGTGAGAGGGACCACATGTCACTGACATGTGCATAACCTCCGTCTTCTGCCAAAATGGCTACTCCATTCCAGAGCCCATTGTTCGTGTGCTAAGTCGGCAGATAATGTAGGTTGCCTGCAATCCCCTGGATGAGTCATTCTATCTATCCAAGTGTTTAATGCCTTTTCTACAGTGGATACCATCAGGTAAGCACTAACCTTGATGCAAACGAACATTTGCATACTTTGGAAATGTTGGATCCAGCCAATGTTCAAAGGCCAAAACATCCTATAAACCCATGTGTGTTCCGTCTCTAATCTGGCTGTTTCTATTAGTCTGCTTTCTTACCCCTGTGCCCAGAAAGTACAGCCTTGTTGTGCCTACCAGACACATCTATGCATTTTTTCATGTACCTGAACCCTGATGGTAGATAATATGCACCTTTGCCTTGAGCAAAGTAGGAGATGTAACTGATCATCAGTTAAATGTGCTTTAAATGTGTCAAGCTGAAAGGTAACCACTTGGGGACAATGTTGCCTATCTTTCCAGACTGACTTTCAGTGTCTCAGATCTGGTTCATCCAAAAAATATTTGCCTGTTGCTAGAAACAAACAAACAAACAAACAAAAAAAAAGAGAATTCTATGATGTACGTAAGATACTTGGTACAGTGCTTGGGCTGAAATCATGTCTTTTCATCAGTGGAAGTTTCTGAGTATTCGTTGTTTCAATCATTTTGAGTGTTGATATAATTCTAATCATTTTATAATCTAAGTTAGTTTTTCCATCTCTTAGGGATGTTAGTGAAGATACTTCTTAATGACTTCTGAGATATAGAGAAATTTTGAACCTTTAAAAGTTTGGTCAGTAAATATAAATAGTCACATCAGAGCCTAGAAACTCTGTTTCAACATTAGAAAGAGAGAGTTAGCCAGTTCTTAGGAAAGACCAACCATACTACTTTTCATTGACTATTTCCCTTTTCCCTCAAGCTGTCACTCAATAGTGAGGCTTCATTTCCTTAAATTGAAGTGCACAGTTTAAGCTGATTGGAGATAGTCTAGAAAATAAGTGAAAAGAAGGTAAAGATTAATCCTAAGCAAAGTAGCAGGGCTAACATTTTGGTATCTCTTTGGTTTTAGATTTGTATATTTGTTTGGATATTAAAATCATGTACAAACTATGCGGTGTATTCATAATTTCTCCTGGTTTCATGTAATAATTGAACTATATCACTAACATAACCTTAAGAACATAAGTTGGTAAGAGTATAAATGTCCATTTTATTGTTCTAACATAATTATCTCTATTTTTAAACTTTTGTATCAATTAAAATATTTTTATATTAAGTACTCTAATAATGTGCAATATTTCTTTGTAAAATTTCATGTAAATTTGTTTTTAGAATCAACACCAAGAAACAGAATTACTAGATAAAATAGCACTAGCTGCTTATTGTTCCAAAATAATTCTGTAAGAAAATTTTAATAATTCTCTCCTCTACCATCAATGGGTGGGATAGCTTGTCTCACTACACCCTCTCCTAACTATCATTGTAGTTTCTCTTGTAGTCATTCACATTTTTGCTCATTATCTCTGTAGCCAAATCCTCATAAATTTTTTTTTTCCATCTCAACACTTCTAGACTTTCTTTGGGCTCAAACCCATTAGAAAACAATGAATAAATAAAAGTCCAGTAAATATCTGAAGATGTTAATAGCAGTAAACCAGAAAAATGTAACTTTTAAAAATAATCGTACATGAAAACCATTGCTCTGATTGTGTCTCCCTTCCATAAAAGCTTCCTATTCATCACTCAAAGACCCTTATCCATATTTCCCCAACAATTGCTTTTATAGAAATTTTAAAATTATAGAGCTGCAGTGACTCCATGCTTTGACGAATTACTGATCTTCTTAGTTTTGTTACATACATCTATTCAAAGTATGCACACATGCATCAAAATTTGTTGACTTACCATATTCACCACGTCGATAATAGAAAATATTAGAAACATATAGTAAAGTTTGTTAAGGATGACAGCCTCGATGGCTAATATCTCTTTCCATCCTGGGTCCCACCTACAACTGCTTGCTCAAATGTTTCTTGCAGTTCTTGCTCCTGTGTTTTCTATCACTAAATTATCTGATTCAGTAAAATTTATATAAGATTTTCCATCTCTTAAAATAAACTTTTCCAGTAAATTACTTGCAACCAAAATGTAAAATACCCTACAAATCAATAAGGATAAACAAGTTGATTACAGAGACAAACAAGTAAAAGACTTAATACTTCCCAAAAGACACTACCATGGGTTCAACTGGCCAATGAACGTATTACTTCATCTGTCATCAGAGAAATGCAAATTAAAGGCCCATCACAATGGATAAAATAAAATTTGCAAATGCAACAAAATATTGGCAAAAGCATTCAGTAATCAAAATGCTTTAAAAAAGGCTCTAAGAAAATGATAATTTTTAGATTTCTTTGGCTATAGTTATTTAATATATTATTTCCTGTGATCTCACAATTCTGTTCCTAGATATAAAGCCCAATGAAATTCACATCTTCATCAAAAGTCATATAGTAGAAAATATGTGACCGTAAGCTACAAAATTATAAAGATCATGTAGCAACACTATTCATGATGGTACTAAAGTAAACGACCCCAATTCCCTCAATACTTAATGGATAAATAAGTTATCATATATTCAGACATACAGAATAAGCAGCACTGCTAAAGGAAAACCTATAATTTCTCATACCATAATGAGTATTGTTCTTAGATATAATGCACAAGGGAAGCCAGACATGCAAGAGTGTCTAACCCTATAGTGATACACACTGGTAAATGAATTGCCCTTTCGGGGATAACTTTTAATGGCACGGAGCACTGCTCTTTTCTTTGTTTTGCAGACTGCTGAGTTTCTGAAAATTTGAGGCATATTTAAAATGTGTGCACTCTTTGTAAACACAGCAGTTCCCCCTTAACCACAAAGGGTACACTCCACCCCCCTCAGCTGATGCTTGAAACCACATAGTACTAAACCCCATATATACTGATTTATTCAATTATACATACCAATATTTAATTTATAATTAGGCACAGTAAGAGACTAACAATAACATAATAATATAGAGATTTCCACTTAGTGTTTTGGATTATGGTTGGCCACAGGTAACTGAAACTATGGGAAGCAAAACTGTGGATAAGGGGCGACTATTGTACCTGTTTAGATGAAAAGTTAAAGTAAGCAAGCAAACGTAATCCCATGTTCTAATTGGCACACATGTATCCGGCCTTTACTAAGGAGACTTCTCAAGTGAGCGTCCCATGCATGCTCTCTTCACTGCCCATCTTCCCACACCCTTTCTCTGTAAAATGCATTCCAATGTCCTGGTGACTCAGCTGTACACTCTTTTTAAGGCTGTCTAAACCTTGGGTTAGTATTCCGTGTTCAGCCTTTCAGCCACACTCCACATACTGACCCTTTCTTTATTACTGAAAAAAAAATGTTTATCCCTTAGCTTTGTGACATTCTGTTCTCCCCATGGGCTGTTCTTTAATGGTATGTTTCGGTCCATATTAAAAGTGAATCCAGGAAACAACAACTAGAATTTGAAGAGCACTGTAAACTTTGAGTTGCCTATGAGTAGAAGAACAAACCCCGATTTTCAGCAGATCCATCTCTGAAACTTTGCAGATGGAGTGTGGAGATGGGAGGATGGATGCTGAATGCTGGAAAAACCACCTAGGGATAGAAAACAGCAGCAGAAGGGGCTTAACGTGAGCTCAGATGACCTCCAATCACAGAAAGCCCACAGTAAGTGGGAAAACAATGAATAATAATTCAGGTAGATCAGAGTCCTGGCTGCAGAGGAGGAATGTGATAATGTGTGAGACTCACCGAGACAAGACTGTGAGGGATTGCTAAAGGAGGAAGACACACTCTAAAAAAGAGAGAGAAGCTCCCTTTGGAGGCTGAAGGAAAATAGGAAAAAACAATCAAACAAGCAAAAAAAAAAAAAAAAAAAAACCCCAACAAAAGCAATAAGGGAAAACTGGGATTCTGCCAGAAATAGAGAGGATAAGAAAAACAATTTAGGACTTTCAATTTCTTCTTGCAAGAACGAAATATAAACTAAACAAGGCAATGATTTAAAAACATGCATGCTTTAGCATTGATGTTGGAACATTTTCTTGAAATAAGGAACTTGTAACCTGTCCCACTGGCATCCAGTCTACAAAATGCATAGGTGACCACAGGCTTCATCCACATACAGTTACTCAACAGAAACTCAGAGAGTGAGAGGCAAACCTTTTACCTAATGAACATTCTCTCAGGAGGCCAACCACAAAGCAGAAAAGTCTCACGCGATACTACAGAATAAATCAAACAGCATCAGCAAGCATTTGTTGATACTATGTATACAAATATATATATTTGTTTATTTTTCTGGATATATGCATATGTGTATCCAGAATAAGAATTCATATATTAAGGGTGAACTGCAATGAAAGTTGATTGAACTTCAAGAATGAGGAGAAGGACCTAGAGGGTAAGGAAGATAAGGGACAAGGAGGAGAAAAAGAAGGAGACGATGAAGAGGCTAACGCAATATTGTGTCAGCATGATGAGTAGATTATAAAGCACCTTAGGGAGAAGAAGCTGAAACAAAAATGTAAAAAGGGCATTGGAGGAAAACATTACCAAGAGGATGAAAAAGAGGTAAAATGAGAAACAGAAAGCATGAGAAAGAACATGGAAACTAAAATAACATGATTCAAAAGATTAAAATAAAGGAATGGTCAGGAACATATTAATCAAATGGAAATGATAAGAAAATAAGGTTTTTAACACGGGCAAAGTCAAGTAGAAAACATTAGTGACAAGGGAGAATACTTTTAATGATAAAAAGCTTCCATTCTCATAACAGCCATGAATACCTATGTGTCAAATAAAATTCTGTTTCCTTCATAGAAGCCTACCAATAATAGAAGACTTGAACATCATCTACAGAATGACAGATCAAGTGATCTAAAAAAATAGAGTATCTAAGCAACATAATCAATAAGGTTCACAGTATGAATATAAAACATATGCAACATTGGTCCTAAAATTCAATAATTATTTCTTGAACCATAAAAAATACCTTTAGGTCCATAATGCACAAATATTATGAACAGTACCTTTGGATTGCAATGTAGTAAAACAGAAAATACTGATAACCCCCTAATTTTCTTTTGTTAATAGTTACACACATATAAGAAAACTTTCCGTTAAAGTACTCTTGAAATAATTTTCTTAAGTGAGGATAATATAAATCCAAAGAACAAAATGCCTTAAAATAATGATACATAAGCTACTTCTTCTATATATGCAAAGCCCCAATCAGAAAAAACCATTATAGCAATAAAATGTAAAGAATGAAAAGAAATGAAATAGCTTTTTTTTTTTCTAGTTCATATTCTTCTTTCTCCACCTGCACCCTTTTTTTTCCTCCAAGTCCAAGAGTCAAAAGGTCTTTCGGGGGCACAATGAAGCTAATGATTCATTTGGAAGGCAGAGGCAGCATCGTGACCTGAGATGGAGTGGTGGCTGCTGGAAAGAGGAGGACTCCACACAGAAGAGACCATTCTTTATGCTATATTCCCATATGCATAGGAAAGTTAGGTCTGTTTCATTCTAGATCAACAAGGCATTAATTTAAAAATAATTACTAGTAAATAACAGAAAGATCAGTAGAGTAGAGGGAAGAGAAAGGGGTGAGAGGAGGAATAATTTACAAAGAAAAAAATTAAAAACCACCCTTATGATATATCCACTTTTACTTGTAATAAAAGACAATATAACCACCCTGGATCTATTTTTCAGTTGTGGAATTAGCAAGCATTTAAAGTCTTTACAACTTATTTTACTGGTCAGGCCTTGGGAAAATGCATATAAGAATGGGACTTGGGGAGAAAAGCAGATGAGACAGAAGGGGGCAGAGCAAATGACAAAATCTTTTGGGGCAAAAATATGAAATGCCAGTTTTAGCAAAGAATGGTTGTGTACAATATTTTTGTACCATTCTCACAATTCTGTAAATTTTAAATTATATCAAAATAAATTTCTGAAAAAAGAATAGTTCTTAAAATTGAACAGATCTAACTCATTGAAAATAAGGTCTGGAATGAATAATAATGCACTAATTTAAAGTGTCTGTAAAAAATTCAACATCAGCATACAATCTTTCCAACCATGTTGGAAACAAAACCAGCTAGGTTTCAAAGAATGACTGAAAGTTAGAATTGTTTACTTTAATATTTTGGTGACATTTTGGCTTCTCCCTTTCTTCACAAAATTAGTACAAATTAGTATGTTCTGATTTTCCAATGAAAAGAAAATTTTGAAAGATACTTTGGTGCCCTCTCTATGTTGCCCATCAAACAGTAGGATAGAGTTTGCCCTACTTTATCATCCTTGGCTACCTGTGTACTCCTGGAACAATAGGAAAGACAATGGAATTATTTTTCTACAGAGCAGCAACTGCCATAGCATTTTGAAAAGTCTCTCTTGAATAAAGAGCTTGGGTTACCGAAAACAAGTGAATCAGTCTCAGTATCCCCCCTCTGTCTGGTAGCAATGTGTGATTGTGGGTAAGTGTGCTAATCTCTTAGCTTCAGTTCCACCACCTCTAAACTGGGGCTCATACGGGAACTTTCTTTTTGCTTTGTTATGAAAATTTAATGAGATGATATGCTTGGTATAGTTCTCAGTACATTACAGCAGTCAATAAACTGTGCCTTTATTGTTTATCCATCTCTCTTATTAGCACATTGCATGTATATTCATATAACTGATGTATATAAATGTATTACAACAACATGTCAATATGAATACACAGAATAAAAATAATTAAAATGTGTTTATTCACTTCATTAAACAAATCTTCAGCAAGATATTCATAAATGAGAAGCCACTATAGTAGGTTTACTTTTTATTATCACATATTCCCAAGACATTTTTCATGAGCATATAAATACATAAAAAGAGAACCAAGCAATGAAAAATGTATATACACGAAGAATATACACATCACATTTACATAATGTCAACCGTTCTTAATAACGACACAGCCATTGAGCATCTTCTCTGTCTTCAGGACTGTGCCTCTGAGGTTCTAATCGGCTGCAGAACACACCAGTTATTTACATGTTGGCGTCAATTATCTGACGAGATATTTTCCCAAGTTGCACAAAACCAATCTTGCTTTGCCAGTGTGCAAGAGAGAGAGAGAGAGAGAGAGAGAGAGAAAGAGAGAGAATGAATGGCTTTTATGCTACATTCTGCTTCTGCCTGTGAGCTCCAGGATGGCACAATTAGGTTCTTTTCCTTGGGAGCTATGGACCATGCTGTTCTGATTTAAAGAGAGGAGCATAACAGCCCTCTGGTTTAGGAAGTCTGGGTGAAGGAATGAGAGCACAAGAGTGATGGAAAAGTGCCTCTCTTGTCTGGTTATTTGTATGTTTGTGTAAAAGTGATTTTGATAAAATAAACTCTTGGGGGCTGGAGAGGTGTCTCAACTGGTACAGAGCTTGCCTGGCATGCGTGAGGACTCGGGTTTGATTGCCAGCTCTGCATATACAAATAAATAAGGGAAAAACAAAAACTAGATGACAAAATGATCTCTTGGCAAAAAAAAAATTGGATACTATTCAACTTTTAACTGGTCATTAGGAGAGAGAAGGTAAAAGTTTCTGCAACAAGGGGAAAAAAGGCTTTGTGGGGAAAGGGAAGGTCCTGCTAGGGAATGTGACTGATCAGATTATGCTATGTGTATGCAAGAAGATGGCATAATGAATCCAGCTATTATATGTAATTATAAAACACCTCCTAAAATGTTTAAAAAATAGGCAATTCTGGGGATCTGCCTGTTTTTGTAGCAGCAATGGAAAAACTGGTAGCATCTGCTCTGTTCTCAGCCTTCACCTCCAAGCTCTATCTACTAGAAGTCATTATTTTCCATAAATGAAGAAGCATCCCACATCTAGAAAGAAGCTCTGGAGAAAATATAATAAACAAGGGGAATTTTAAAAAAAGTTGCAGAAACAATATAAAAGACCAATTGATCCACACAGCGTGGCTGCAAAAGATTGCGAGACCCCTCAGCATCAGGAGAGCTTTGGGCGGTCACAAAGAGCTGCGGGTCAGGTAGGCTGCAGGTATCTGGCATAGAAAGCCATTCTTTCTTCAGTCCAGTGTGTTGATCCCAACACAGAGAACATGTGAAGGAATCTTCCCTGTCCTTTGTACAGTGCTTTCTGAGACTTCAAATAATACTTCACACAATGGCTTTCTTATATGGAGATGATTGATTACATTGTTTTTTTCAGGGCAGAATAATTTCTTGAAAAATCTCCTCTTTTAGGGGATGCGAACACCATAAAATCAAATGCAGGCCAAAGTACAAAGGTTCAGTTGCTAACATCTAGGCACTAATGAACTAAATGAGTGAAAGCATTAACACACACACACAACGTATTTAGTTACTTATTTCCATATTTCCGTAGGCTCCAGGTCTGTTTGGGGATACAAGGACTGCATTTTTTATCTGTTTATATTTTGCTTAGAGACCAGCTCCACCTAGTATGGCCCACCAAGCCCCAGGTTAATGCATTCTGATTTTCTCTTCTGAGCTTCAAAGGGGCCTGTTCATACCATTTCCTGCTGTACTCTGGATTACATGAAAGAATTTACTAATGCAATGCAAAATGGGATTGAGTCTATTTCTGTGTGCACTTGGGTGTGAGATTGGTTATGTATAAATTCTTAGTAGGTTAAAAAGATATCATGAACACCTGGAACCCAAAGCTTTGAAATGATACTTTTAATTTTATATTATTATCAATGCTTTTATTTGATTTTCAGGGTTATTTTGAGTTAGTGTTAAATTGCTACTTCTGTCATAATGTAAGTAATTCCACAGGGGAGAAATATGAAAAGGAGAAGAAACTGGTTAAGGATAGGAAAATTTCCATAACAATGGTATATTTAGGTAATGAAAATATGTATTGCTTTTTTTCAAAATATTTGCTAAACACTCATGATATCAGCACAAAAGTTAAAAGCCATACTTTTCATTCCCTTAAATTTTTTAGTTTTTGTGGAAAAGATTTCAATTCATTTTTATTGTGGAAAAACTGCAAATGAATAATCTTTTACTATATACTTGAAATTCAGAAGATCTAACTAGAAGAAATCAAAATATCTCAATTTAATATCTAACAGGGCTCATGGCATGGAAAACAGGACTATTCTTAGCCTGACCCCTAGTGTCAACAGCAAATACGTGTAGAGTCCAACTGTATTAGAAAAAAAGAAATGCTTAAAGGAAACATATAGCAATGTTTTTTCATAATGAAATAATTCACCTTTAGTGAGTTAAATGCCACACACAAAGACTTGAATCCAGAGAATGTTCAGAGATTATTTAATAACTTTATTGGTGAGAAGGGAAATCTTTGGCAGTTTTAGTAACACAGCATGAATTGAATTAGTTTAAATGAGTTTATGAAGCTGCATTTCTACCTTTGTGTCCTCTCTGGTGGTCCTTAGTCTACAACTGTGGGAAGACAATGTTGGGCTTTTAATCTTTGTCATCTCCACCCCTTAAGAATGTCACCTCTAGGACGTGGACACACTCCCTGCCTGTTCTGAAGCTGGCAGCAGATTCAAATTATTCAGCAAAAGTACAAGAGAAAGGGGGTAGGGAGAGAGAGAGTATGTGCTGTATTATTCCTAAGTTTAGAACTATCTGACTTTTATCCAATCAGCTGAATACATCTTGAGGAATTATCCAACCATTTATGAAACATTCTTTTTTTTTTTTTTAAAGAAAAGGACAGTGAGAGAGGGCCGGGAGAGAATCAATTTTTTTACTGAGTTTTTCACATGGCTTTTGTTGCTCTGACACATAGTTGTGCACGTGGGTGGTGGGGTTTGAACTCGTGTACTTGCGCATGCTGGGCAAGCGCTGTAACCACAGAGCCACCGCTCCAGCCCTATGAGACAACTCAAGGGATTCATTCTTTCCTCTGAAAGAGGGAATCTCTTCCTATAGCAGAAACTCTGAAGTTATGTCTGGAGAGATTTCCTGGTGAGTCTCTCCATCAGGAGGTTAGTTTTATCCACCACTGCAGGTTTGTGTCCTTGGCAGACAAAGAAAGGCAGAATTCTACATTGTTTGTTTACTTTCCTGAAGATCCATGCTGTCTGGCTTATCTGGTCTCCTTTACTCCTACATACTGTTCTTGTTTTCAATTCCCTAAATCTACACAGTTCATTTTTTTTTCTTATTTATAAATGTTTCCACTTCCTTTGATCTCAAACACAATCAGTGCACACAAATTTTCACAATAGTGACACAATAGTGACTGCCTAGACGCAATAATGGATATCTCAACTTTGCTTCTCATTACCAAACTAATGAAGATGATTGCTTCCCAGACCAGGAAATTGTGCCCAGGGTATTCTGAGAGACTCTTTTTTTTTTTTTTTAA
>PVKS010040131.1:0-16815 GCA_004027875.1 Aplodontia rufa | reverse complement strand
CAAGCCCTCTTGTGACTGCTGGCAAAAGCCTCAGATCAGGCACCACCACATTCCGCAGCAAAAACAGCTCTACTTCCTCCAAGCTAATGTGGAGCACACAGAGTGGGGATCCCACCAGGCTTCCTCCACCCCGGACACGCTGGCTTTCCCTGCTGAGTTCCACAGGGCAACCTTGTCCTGAAACCTGACAATTATCAGGACTTTTGAAGAAAGCACATTCAGATGACAGAGAGAGGGACAGGGGGAGGGAGGGAGAGAGAGAGAGAGAGAGAGAGAGAGAATCAATTTTATTTAGTTTTTCATGTGGCTTTTGTTGCTCCAAGACTTTGTCGTATACGTGGTGCTGTGGTTGAACTCATGTACCTGCGCATGACAGGCAAGCACTGTAACTGCGAGCCACAGCGCCAGCCCCCATACAGATGATCTTTGCAATAACATTCTATCAGCTTTTGACCAGGTGGTCCTAATGGCTAATGAGGCTCAGTGAGCGTACACGCACATGCACACACGTGTGATTGTGTGTTGCAGTGTGGGGAGATTAATCATTTGCCAGTGTATCAGTGAAAATCCGGCATTGGTCAAATATCTGCTAGGTGAGCTGGCTGTATTCACACATAGCATATGTTGAGCCCAACCCTTGAAGCCAGGATTATTACTCCTATTCTATACTCAAGGAAACAAACTTGGATTAAGTACTCCACCACCCCGAGCCCAGTGCTGGTTAGTGGCAGAATTCAGCATCCAATTTTCAGCTTCTTGGACCCCACCCCCGCCGCCTGAGGGATGCCCTGTGTTTTCTGAAGACAGAGGGCTGTGACACAGGCAGGCGGCTCACTTCCAGCATGGCAGTCATTTGTTTAACTTGCACACAGAGATGGAGGGGTAGAGAGATTCACTAGCTGGCCAGTTTATAAATTAACGTTCATTGTGTCTCCTGATTGGCCTGACGTTCTGTGGATCCTGGGCGTCCTGGGGAGCAGCTGAAGCTCAGAGGCTTGCTGAGACAGGATCAGCACGTTGTGACCTAGGCTGGGAGGTGAACAGTGACCTCTGTCCCCATTGCTGCCCCAGGCTGTGCTCAGGGCTTGGGAGGGAGCCGAGGTGGAGCAGCTGGACGCCTGCCCACCAAGGTGTGCGGGCAGTTCTCCCACAGTCCCTCAGGCACTCGGTCCCCATCTCTATAGCAGTGGGGCAGCCCCAAGACACAATTCCAGTTAGTACTGGCGGAAACTACCCTCGTGGGACTAAAGATGGGTTCACCCCAGCGCTCCTGAGCACCCCAGCCTCTTAGACACCCTGGAGTGGCTGTCTGACAAAGTGAGTTTCTGCACTCCACAAGCCTCAGTGGTCACATTCTTACCTCCTCTGCCCTTGGTGCCTGGAAAATCCCACATAAAAACAGGCAGGTGGCTCGTGAGGTTGGCCTCTGGGTTTGCACAGGGACCTTCACCCTCCACGTGCGCCTGAGCATTGCTGGTTGAGAGACGCACAGCGAGTGCCCACACTGCAGGGGAGGCAGTAACGGTTCCTGCCTTCTGATACCCAGATCGCAGGGTGTCGAGAGGGAAGCCACCTTTCACCCCTCTCCAAAGCAATGTTTATAGCCAATGAGAGAAGTTATGAAAACTATTCTGAATTCTGAATAATTTTAGACTTTTAAAAAAGTTGCAAAACTGGTGGGAAGAATTCCCCATGAAGCTTCCTTCCTACCTCAGTGTGGTGATCCAGAGCAGGGAATCAGCATGGGTGCAGTGTGACCTCCACACAGCCCTGGGCCAACCTCACCCCCTCGCCAGAGGCCTCTCCCTGTGCCGGGACCCTTACGACTTCTGAAGTGAAGAGGTCAGTTATTTCGCAGTGTCCCTTGGTTTCCTCACGTCTTCTCAGGAGTGGAGAGAGGTTGTAGCGTTTGGGCAGAAACACCATGTGGGTGATTCTTTTCCTCCCCGGTGCATCAGGTGACGGTGGCTCTCACTCCTGGTGACTTGGCCACATGGCCAGGTTGCTGTCGCAGCTTCTACCCCGTCAGGTGGCCGTCTTCCACTTTGCAGTTGGCAGGTGTCTTAGGAAAGGCTCTTTCAGGCTGTGCAAATCCCCTTGATCTTTGGACTCCGGCCGCTGATTGACGCTCCACCAGTGTGCTTGCCAATGAGAGTGCCTGTGCCCCCGCAGTCTTGTCAGCACCATGCGACACTCTTATTTTCCCTCTCTCTTTCTTTGGCCAAGTCTTGCAGAGGAGAAATATCTTGGTTTGATTTCTGCTTCTCTAATGTTACATGTACTTTTTCCTATGTTTGAGGGCCGTTTTTATTCTTATTTGTGAATCATGTGCTCCTGTTTTTTCCCCGTAGTTTTATCTGTTTTGTCTTTTGTGTCCTCAATCTGTGAGTCTATACATTCAGGATATCAGCAACTTGTCCGTGGCATGTGCTATGAAGATTCCCCCCGCCCATTTGGTCAGTCTTCTTGTATTTATGATGTTTTTGTCATGCGGCTGTATGTAGACAGCCGCATCAGCCTTTCATTGCTCCTGGACTCTGAGTCACCCTTAGAAATAGTTTCTGTACACCAAAGACACAGGGGCACCCCGTGTTTGTGAACATGACATTCAAAGCTCACACAGCCGGGTTGCTAGACATTCATCTGCATCTGCAGTGTGGAGCCCTGCCTTCCACCTGCCCCAGGGCTCCTTGTCTCCTTGTCAGTTGACACCCTATCTGGCCTCCTGCCGCCCCTCCTTAAGCAGTCGGTTTCCCCAACCCAGGAGCTTCATGCCCTGGAGCGTGGCAGACCCCGCAGCTCCCCCAGGTCTTTGCCTCCTACACATCCCCCCACCTGGGTTTGTTGGGAGTTTGTCTGTCTGGTTTCTGGAGGTGTCAGCTGGCAGTCACTTCAGAGTTCTCCCCAGCTCCAGCCCCACTCCTATCCTAACCTGCTGTACCTTCCTTCTCCTTGCGCCTCTTCCTTCATTCATGCAACCCCCCAAATGCAGCATCTTCCTTTCTCAAAGACCATTCAACCATTCCCTGGAGATGAGTGAGCACAGCCACGGCTCTGTCTTCAGCTTAAGGAGTAGGACGCAAACACAGGGCGCTGGCCACAGGTCCTGCCCACCGGGCCAAAGGCACTGCCGTTCCTCAAGTGTTTCCCAGAGCAAACAGGGAAGTCGGTCTTTTCCACCCGCCAAAGGGAGCAAAGCTAGAAGATGCACTGAAATGTTTAACACTTACAGTGCTGTTAGGGGCTTCTCCTTTTTTAGATTTTTCCCATAATGACCTTTAAGTACATAGAGAAAATTCTGTTGTTGTGACATTTTGCATATCAATAAATGAAGAATGAAAAATGTAAGTGGTGTTTGATGGGGGGACTTTCAATTCATCTTCCTCCACCGTTCTTCCCCACCCCACCCGGCTTCCTCCTCCACCCCTCCTCTCCCTGTCTGGAGAGTTGTGTCTACCAACAGAGCCACAGAACACAGTGTCCTGAGGCCACTGCTTTAGGTCAGAATGCACTGGCATCATGCCTGGACAGCAGAGATGTGCTGGAGATTGGAGATGAAGGTGTAGGTGTGGGGATTGATCGAGGGGCACCGTGCGTTGCGGTTGCTGATCCTGACTCTGCTGGACCTTCTTGAAGTTGACGTAGACGTCTCTGCATGTCTTCCCCTGATGAATACCTAGCATGTGGGCTAAGGAGCGATGGGCCTGTTCCACCATCGTAGGAATCATGTTCATCTGAGGAGGTCTAGGGGAGGCGAGCAGGACATCTTGTTTTTTCACAAGAGGAAATTCATGAAATTGATGTGGTGGAAGGGGAAAGGAGCTGGAGAATAAAACCAAAATACTGAAATTCCTGGTTCCCAAAACGTGCTTTGTCTTTGTCCATCTGTCTGCTTTTTCAGAGACCCTCAGAGTCTGGACCCACCGGAAGTCAGCAATGCAAAGCTTCAGTACGCAGGATGGGGCCCGAAAGGCCAGCAGCTGGTAAGAGTCGCGTCCCGTCGCGGTTCTGTCCTTCCGCGGTTCTCGGGCTCCATACTGAGAGCATCTGGCTGCAGTGGGCCTGCGTGCGGGGTGGGTGTGCGCGTGAGTTCAGTTCCAGATGGTGCACCAGCCTCCGTGAGTGTTCGCTGGGGAATTCGCACAGAATCAGAATGGCCTCTGCTTTGGTTACCATCTCTGATGCCCTTAAAGTGGTGCCCACCTGTGCCTGTACATAGGGACTCCAGAGGTGCATGTGGCACGTCTGGGTGGCAGGTGGGACTCTCAGGCTCCTGTGGAAAGCCTTGCTGGCCCTGCAGAAGCCTGCAGAACCCCACAGCCCCTCAGCTTCACATCATGGATCCCCCAAACCTGTAAGTGGCAAGGATGGTGTCATGGTTTGGATGTGAGGTGTCCCCCAAAAGCTCATGTGTGAGACAATGCAAGAGAGCTGAGAGGTGAAATGATTGGGCTAGGGGGGAGTCTTCATGGTGCAATAATGCCCTGACAGGGATTAACTGGGTGGTGGCAGTAGGCAGGTGGGAGAGGTGAAATGATTGGGCTAGGGGAGTCTTCATGGTGTATTAATGCCCTGAAAGGGATTAACTGGGTGGTGGCAGTAGGCAGGTGGGAGAGGTGAAATGATTGGGCTAGGGGAGTCTTCATAGTGTATTAATGCCCTGACAGGGATTAACTGGGTGGTGGCAGTAGGCAGGTGGGGTGTGGCTGGAGGGAGGCGGTCACTGGGGCACACATTTTGTATCTGGTGAGTGGGGTCTCTTGCTTCCTGATTGCAATGTCCTGAGTCACCTTCCTGCGCCACGCCCTTCCGCCGTGATGTTCAGCCTCACCTCCAGCCCTGATCAACCAAGTTGGCCTTCTATGGACAGAGGCCTCTGAAACCATAAGCCCCCACAGACACTTTTTCTCCTAAAATTGTTCTTGTCAGGTCTTTCAGTTGCACCACTGATTAAACCAAGTGGCACAACAGAAAGGGTCCTACAAGTAGGTCAGGGTCCCAGCCTGGCCACTCACTCCCCACCCACGGGAAGGCTGCTGGGCTGCAGTGCAGGCCTCTGAGCAGGTGAATGACCTGGTGGCCCCACCTCCTGCACGACACTCATCACACACAGGCAGGCAGCGTCCGCACCCAGCCTGGCTGCACCAGGAGCGGGGGCCTGACCCTGCCAGGAGCCCCTCCGGGCTGCATTCAAGTGAGCGTTTTCATTCTTAAAGCTCTCTTCCTGGAGCTGCACCGACCACAGCCGGTTTGCAGGCTTGGGGGGCCGCCCTGGGTGGTCTGCTCCTCCTGGTCAGTGGAAAGGGTCCTCTCCTCCCCCACACGCTCACCTTGCCTTGGTTGCTTGTGAGTCTGCTGCTTCAAATGGTTCAGAGGGCAGGAGTGCAGGGGCCACAGAGGTATTCTCACTACTCCTGAAGTGGCCCTCAGGCTACAAACTCCCGTGAGGAAGGAAGGAGAGAGCTGCTCTAGAAGTGGGGCCCTGACCATCAAACCTGTCATGAGGAGACAGAAGCCATCTTCCCCAAGGGGACCCTAACCCACCATTAGCAGAAGGTTTCAGAAGACCTGAGCCCTGTGGCTCTCCATGGATTCCTCCAGAGCCCAGTGCACTCAGCTTGCTGCCCGAGCAGTGACCACTGGGACAGGGGGATGGGAAGAGAACCTTCCAGAGTGCTCATTACCCAACCTTCCAAGGGTCATCAGGAGAAGCTCGTCACCACGCACCTTCAAGGTCTCCACCTGCCACGTGCCGCCTCTGTTCACATCCACTGGTCAGCATCAAGCATGTGGACCTATGCCCTGCCCTCTGCATCTGGGAGCATCAGACGCTGGAGCAGACTGAGAGCCCCTGGTCCGCCTGCTTGGAAGAGGGTGCTGTGGAGGGAAACTGGCCCCCAGCTGCAAGGGGAGGGCCATGTGTGCATATACTGAGAGCACTCCAGAATCGTGTGTTGGGCTGCAAGTGTGCACTCCAGAATCATGGAGGGGAGAAGGTATAGCTACACTGCTTCCCAGGGCAGCCCTTCCCTGCCTCTGGACTCTGCCAGCTCATGAACAGTTGAAGTCACACTGTGTCACGCTCCACAGAGACAAGGGTGCTGAGCAGTGATCATAGAAGACACCATGTTTGATCTCTACAAGTGGCAGCAGGATAGGAGGGGTGCTACCTCTCTGAGAAGGCCTCCCTGCACCCAGCCCCACACTCATGCTGCTGGGCAGCCCATTCGGGCCCATTGCACCTGCCACCTTGGTCACAGATGGTGTCCCTGGCATGCAGACGGGCCCCTCCAGTAGACATTTTGTCCTCTGACGTGCCTGGCCCAGAGCCCAGGGCTCACCAAATATTTGTTGAGGTAAAAAGTGAACGTGCGAATGGACTGGCTGATTAATTAGCACATTCTTGCCTGAACCATGTGGCAGGTAATAAGTGGGGAGAGGTAAGATGGCTCTACTGGTGGGGGATATTTCCTTTCCTTTCTCCTTATAGGAAGCCAGTGTCCACGTAAGTACTAAGAGTTAAGGACCAAAGGTGCTAATTGGCTCATGGAATTTTGGGGTTTCTGACTCTCCATGGCCTTTGGGGTTTTATTAGGCATCCTGTACTGATCTAAGGTGCCTCAGAGCCCGTTAAGACAGAGCCCTGCACGTTGGCGCAGGGGTGAGCAGATTGCTCCGCACGGGGCAGGCGGAGTGCTGCCGGTTTGCAGGCCTGTGGCTCCTCTCACAATCACGCCTCTTTGCTGTCGTGACACAAATACAGCTGAGGATACTGCAGGAGCAAATGGGCTGGCTGTGTCCCTGCAGCTTCCCAACTGACAGGTGGACCGGCCTGCGGCTGTAGTTTGCTGACTGACCCCAGCTTTAGGCACCTGGGGCTCTCTGGGGCATCGTCGACTGGAAAGGCTGATCCGGGGGACATTAGCCTGAAGACAGGTATGCCCCGAGCCTGCTCTGTGTGCAGATGGAATCTGCAGAGCGTGCCTCCACACGCTGATCTACAAAGCAACAGCTCGCCATTTCGTTTTGAAAGTATATATTGCTCCCTGAAGTCCGTCTGCTCTAGTGATGCAGAGTCGGAATGCAGTGAGCAGGTCTCCTTCAGGAACAGAGAGCACGGCTGCAGGTAAAGTCACCACGAGCGTTCGGGCGCCACAGCCTCCTCCTGCGGTGTGACTATGGCCATGCCTTTGGCGCTGCGTCCAGTGAGTCACCGGAAGCCGACGAGAAGCCCCAGGTGCTGGCTGAGGGCATCCTCCCCCTGTTCCTCTCCGCTCTGTCCAGGTCGTGGCTCACACTGTGGGAGAGGGCTTTGTTCAGCCTGCAGGTTGGGTCGTCCATGCGAGTCCTGTCTGAGAGGCACGAGCCTCGTAGAGGCAGGGAAAAGGTGGAGGCCCTTGAGGGCCACGTCTGCCTCTGCCCTGTGCAGGTGTGAGGTCGCAGTTCTCCATGCTGGCAGCCAGATTGTTTCTGGAATATTTGCTAAGGGCCCAGGAGGTGACGTTGTCTGCTAAGCCTAGAAAAAGGCCAGATTACCAGATTAGTCAGTGTTAAAGGACAAAACAAGTAAAGAAATGTCCAACCGCACGTCCTTCCCTGACCCCTCCTCCCTCAAGAACCTGGCACACATGAAGCCTGACGTTCACAACAGGACTTCAGAATCTTTCTCTGTGCTGTGCTGTCCTCATTTGGTCCTCTATGTGACTCTGCTGGAGCCAAGGAGCCCTGGTTTCTCAGCTTTGACCTTGTGGTCTCCCGCCTCCCGTGTGTCTGGAGGCTGTCTCTACTCCCCTCCTGCCTCCTCTATGTCTGGAGGCTGTTTCTACTCCCCTCCTGCCTCCCGTGTGCCTGGTGGCTGTCTCTGCTCCCCACCATCTCCTGCCTCTCATGTGTCTGGAGGCTGTCTCTGCTCCCCTCTTGCCTCCCATGTGCCTGGTGGCTGTCTCTGCTCCCCACCGTCTCCTGCCTCCCATGTGTCTGGAGGCTGTCTCTGCTCCCCTCCTGCCTCCCATGTGTCTGGAGGCTGTCTCTGCTCCCCTCCTGCCTCCGGTGTGTCTGGAGGCTGTCTCTGCTCCCCTCCTGCCTCCTGTGTGTCTGGCGACTGTCTCTGCTCCCCTCCGCCTTCTGATTTAGAAATTGCCCTTCATTTCCTTGTGTCTTTTCTGCTGGAGACAGTTATTAGAAGCAAATAAACCTGGAGGGCAGGTGCAGTGGCCTTCTCTTGCTTAGGACACCCATGGGGTGAAGCCCGCGCGGGCACCTCCGCGGCTTAGTGCGCAAGGCCGGGGACATGGGAAATGCTGCGGGACGTTTTTTCTTTTGGAAACATGAACGATGGCAATTTTTGCAGAGAAGGCTGCACAGCATCAGACAGCGTTACAAATTCCAGGCCTGGCTCTGCTGGAGCACTCAGAGACGCAGAGACAAAGAGAGCGGTTGCTCTGTGGTCGGCTGGATGGTGATAAACGAGCAGCTTGCAGAAGCCCGCTTAACGAGTCCTCTGGGAACATTTCAACAACTTAGGATGTGAAAAATGAGGAGCGAGGAGAGGAGGTGGCGAGGAAACCTGCCAGGGTAGGGCGGAGCTGTCCTCAGGAGCCAGCATTCCCAGGGCGCAGGAGGATGTTGGCCACCGTGGTGGGGGTGGGGGGGAGGTGAGGGAGGCTGCTTGTGCCACCTCCAAGGTATGACAGCTGCACCTGACGCAGGTAAGCAGCGGTCCTGCAACAGGAGGAGACAGGTAAGCATGCCTACCCAAGCCCGAGGCTGCACGCCACACTGTAAGAAGAACCGCCGCGGCTGGAGGGCTGTTTAGACCCTGGAGCAGTCTTCCCGGGTCGGTCATGCATGCGGCAGCTCATCTGGAGCTGGGAGTCAGCACTGAAGCCCTGTGTACATGAATGCTCCGAAGGCAGCTCTCTTGATGAGGTCATGAGCAGGGTGCAGTCCACACCCAGAGCTCTCTGGGATGCACAGTGACATGGCTGCAAGGCCGGTCAGCCAGCTGCGTGTGAAGCTCTGAAGGCTGTCCCTGGAGGACGTGGTCCGTCTCACTTCACTCATGCCTTCTGGACACTGCTGGATTCTGGAGATGGACAGCTGCGCTGGCTTCCCAATGTCTGGCTCTCTCTCAGCCTCCCTCAGGGTGGCCCTAGACCTTCTGCCCTATCACCTTCGTCCAGTCTGAAGCGGATGTGACCCATCTGCAGTGCAGCCACGACCTTGATCCTCATGAAGTGAGGCTCTGCAGCAGAGTCCCCCGCCAAGCCACCCCAGGTCATGGGACCCTCCCTGCTTGCTGTCTGACCGTCCTTCTCAAGGCGGAAGGGCTCCACTGGCACCCTGAGCTCCACCTCCGGGTGCTAACCAGGTCGCTGGAATCGCAGGGGAGCTCTACAGCGCACGCCTGTTCCCTCTTGGTGGCCTTCTCAAGGTGCCGCCCAGCACCTGCGCCTGTGCGTCTTCCCCCTCGGTGAGGATTCTGCCTCCAGGGACTGTGGGAGGCAGCACTGGCATCTGCTGAAAGGGGACTCACCGAGGAGCAGCTGTCTTTCTTGCTGCTGGGTCCATGGCTAGGTGCGCAGGGCCTCGCCTCACCCACTCCGGCCTCAAGCTTCCTCCCAGACAGGCTCTGACTCAGTGTCTGTGAGACAGTGGAAGACTTGGGGCAACCCAAGCAGCAAGGCCCGCATTCACTGTGGCCACCTAGAGACACTCAGACATCTGCTTCAAAGAGTGTTTCCTCTTAAATAATCCATTAAAGTTGTGAAATCCTATTACCAAAATGTCGTTAATCCAGCGTAAGGTACCAGATGAGCAGGTTGTTCTTGAAACGCCACCTCACCCTGCTGGGTGGAGTGGAAGGCAGCAGGGGAAGAGCCCAAGGGAAGACACCGTAGTGTCCTGCACTTCTCGCATGTTGCCGGGACGGCCCCACAGTCCAGGGCCCCACAGTCAGAAGGGCCCAGTGGGCAGGGCCCCTGCATCTGCACCAACACTGAGCAGCAAGTGGACAAGGCCAGGTCCAGCTGGGAGGCTGCCAGGTGGGGAGCCAGACGCCAGGACTGGAGACCCCCAGACTTTGAATCTAGAGGAGCCATTGGGAAACCACTAGTGTCACCGGCCGCCCCCCTGGCTGACAGTTCTGATCTTGAACCACAGAAGGAAAATCCCATTCATTGTGTTGGTTTTGATTTTCAAGGGGGTCAATATTACAAAAGCTTGGGAGTCCAAAGGGCCAGATTGGGCTCTTGGTTCTGGCCTAAGTAACTGTGTGGCCCTGATAAAGGGGTGAATCTCTCGAAGCCTGTTTCCTGGCAGGTGACAAGAAGCCCTGCCCTGCAGGGGTCACCATACGCATTACACTTACATATCAAGCACCCGCCATGGATCTGAGGATGGAGCACACACAGGTGCCGCTGTGTGACTGCTGCGACTCAAATCCCCACGGTGTGGAGAGTGGAAGAAGCACTAGCGTCTCACCCTGCGCAGGTCCCGAGTCCCTCTGGAGGGGAGCTGGGCCTCCCTCTGTGAGGCAGGGAATGCGGGATAGAATACAGGTGCCTCAGTGGGCTTCCAGAGGACTCCAGGACACACAGGGCCAGTTGTCCCTCCCCATCCCAGGGTGTGTGTGGCCCCTTGTCTGGCTCTTCTCCGTGACTGGGGAGTGAGGGGTGCTGCTGGGAAAACACACTATCGGTTCTGCTCCTCTGTGTCTCTAGTTCCCCATGGGCATCTCTGCCGTCAGGAAAGGCCCCACCATTGCAACAGCCCCTGCCCTGATGCCACTGCAGTCACCCTGACAGAGCACTGTGCACAGAGGCCTCGGTCCTCTGCTCCCAAGCCCAGCCTGGCAGCCTCTGCGGCCGAGTGGAAGCTGGATGAGCTGCCCCGTGTGTCCCTCCACAAGGACACCGTCACTTGGCCAGATCCACACTGGTGACAGGGGCAGGAGCGTTCTGCTGAAGTTGACAAATCCAGCAAGGGGAAAAAGATGGATCTTTCCAGCAAGAAGAGAGTGTTTAATGAAATGTCCTGTACATGGAGAGGACCAGACTCAAGTGACAGCCCATTAATAACTTATAGAGGCCTCTAATCAGCGTGGGTTAATTTGGTATTCATTGTAAAAACACTTATCATGGGCACTGAAGTCTGTGACAGTAGCCAAGAAATTAATATCCAGGGATGGAAATCTTACGTATCCTCAAATAATGGATGGAGACCGTTTGGTGAGTGATTTATTAACTCCACCAAGGGTCCCCTTCAAATTCAGCACTACACTGCACAGTTCTGCGGGGCTAAATCTCTTTATTCCCTTGCACTCAAGTAAATAAGCCACATTATGGTAATTAACCTGAACGGATGGGGTAGAATAACAGCTACCGGATGATCAGTTAGAGAACTCGGAGTCGGGGAACGACTGGGGAAGCTTTCCTGCTACCAACAGGCTCTCTGAAGATGCAGGGATTTCAGAACACAGAAGCAAAGTCATTGCGGTGGTGACAGGACACACTGTGTGGATGCTGATCCTGCTGTGTGACAGTGGGGGAGGGGTGCAGAAAGCATGGGTTCCTAACACAGCATGAACCTGCCATGCATCTGGAGCTGTCACCGCGTGCCAGTCATCAGAGCCATCGTGATGTGCCAATCATCAGAACCATCGTGATGTGCCTGCATCCAGAGCCATCACCACATTCCAATCATCAGAACCATCGTGATGTGCCTGCATCCAGAGCCATCGCCATGTGCCATTCATCAGGGCCGTTGTGATGTGCCTGCATCTGGAGTCATTGCCATGTGCCATTCATCAGGGCCATCTCCATGTGCCATTCATCCAGAGCCATCACCACGTGCTAATCATCGGGGCCATCACCATGTGCCATTCATCTGGACCCATCACAGTGTGCCATTCATCAGAGCCATCATGATGTGCCTGCATCCAGAGCCGTCACCATGTGCCTGCACTTAGCCCAGAAGTCACTTTTAGAGAATCCAAAAGTCCCAGAAAAACCCACTCATAACACTGTTGTCCCTAACAATGATTTTTAAAAGCTGGACTTATCCCAAGTGTTTGCAGGAGAGCAGCTGGGTGAATTGCGATGCATTGATAGGAAGAGCTATTATGCAGCCGTTGAAGACACAGCCTGCAGGATGGCAGCGGGGAGGGCTGCAAACTGTACGTCTGGTGAGGAGTTAAATCCAGAACACACAAGTAATAATAAAAAGAAGAAGAATCTGGTTTAGAATGGGCACTAGATCTAGAGAGTCATGCTTCTTCTAAAGACAGATAGCCAACAGACATGAAAAATGCTCAAAATCTCTGATCAAATCAAAACCACAAGGAGAAATCACCACACTCCAGTGCTATCAAAAAGATAGTCGATAACAAGGGCAGATGAGGACGTGGAGAGAAGAGGATCCTTGTAACTGTCAGGGGGAATGTGAATTAATGCCGTCATTATGCAAAACAGCATGGAGGTTCATCAGAATTAAGAAGAACTGTCACACAGTCCAAAGCAAAGAGACTCAATACATTGATGTGATGTTTCCATACATGTATTTATTGTGCATTGTGAAAATCAGGGTAAGCAAATCTGTCTCCTTGGACAGTTACCTGCTTTGTGGAGAATATCTTCCAGGTCCTTTCTTCTGGCCTCTTGGAATCATCTAGTGTGTTACCATTATCTGTCACTCTGGGCACACCATCCTCATCTAGCTGTGGCTGTAGAATTCTCTAACCTCTGTGAGGGGGGCCAGGCTTTCCCCTCACCAGAGCTCCCTAAATGCAGTTGCAACTGGATCAGAGTATTTCTCATGAGGAATCCAATGTAAGGGAGCCTCACATCAGCCCAGCAATATTAGGTTAGAGAATTCCAGTATCATTAATCAAAGAGAGTTTACAAGCAGGACCAGGTTCTACAAGAAAGAGTGCTTTTAATGGTAGGGTCTTGAGGTGTAGCATGGCAGTTATAAATTAAAATAGCCTTTGCAGACATCTGGACAGGAAGAGGTATGGTCCCATTTGCAGCCACTGGGGAAGCAGGTTCTGGACATTTAGAAGTTTCCAGTGGCCGGGGGTAGGAGGTGAGCTCTGCTTTCTGCTGCTGTCTTAGTGCACATAATGGGGTTTTTGTAGATTACTTTACGAATTCTCCCATTAGGGTGGAAGGAACACCTCTCCCTCATAATTCCTAAAATGATTCACAGTTGGAAGAAATCAACCCAGAGGCTCATCTCCTCGTCTGTGCAGAATGACCGTCACCTTTTCTTTTCTTCTGAAGTGCTGAAATAGAATCGGTCACACTTATTGCGGTAGTTAATCTTATGCTTCTTTGTTTGATTATTAAATTCTTTCATTTTTGAGTAACTTGATTTCCCAGACCACATGTAAGCTGTTCAAGGACAAAGAATGTTTTTCATTACGTTTTTATCTTCCACGACCCATTGCTCAGTATGAGGAGAACACAGGTTCTCTGCAAATACTTGTTAAAGTGATGATCTCCAGTAGGAAACATAAAAATTGGTGTCATATAGTTGCAGAGTTCATGGAAATCAGGAAAACGTGATGCCCTAACCTAAAAGGTTTAATTTGTGACAGCTTGTCTGCTGGCTGATTAACTCAGCAGTCGTGTGGAGCAGCACCAGGGAGGAATTCCACGTTCTTGAGCCAGGTGTTATTCCTTAAATGTTGCTATGCCGTCAAAGAGCTTAGAGATGTGAATTTTCACCATTAAGACTTGTCGAGGGGCTGGAGCAGTGGATCAGCGGTTAGGGTGCTTGCCTGGCATGCACGAGTATGCAGGTTCAAACCCTAGCACCACATACACAATGAAGTGTGGAGCAATGAAAAAGTAAATAAAAGTGATTCTCCCTTAAAAATAAAAAAAAGACTTGTTGAGTATGGACCGAACTGAGCAGAACAAAAGGATCAGAAGTCCCTGGCTTTCCCTGGGAATTAGAGGGTAAAGTACCCCATCGTGGTCCCAGGCATAGGGAGGACATGGTTCTTCATGTCACAGGGAGCAGCCAGACCTCATGGGCTGTGTTGTACATACATCTTGTAGCCTGGAATTGAGACTGGCCCTCATTCCAGTTGCCTTGGAGGTGAGGGCCTGTGGGGTCATTGAACACCACAGAGACAGGTAAGACATGGGACAGAGAGTATTTATCTCACTTAAAACCAAGTGTTTCCAAGAACTTTTGGAGACATTTCAGCAATTTAGTAATTACCAATTTAGTAATGTGCAAATGATTCCCCTAACTTTTCTCCAAATCAGGCTGCTCAGGACTTGTCCTGAACAGCATCTGTCAAACCTCATCAGTTATCAGTACTGGAAAGCGGTAGTCCTCCACCTTTCCAAAGGACCTCTCTTGATATCATTGTCTCTATGTCCTTTGACAGCCCAGGAGGAATGTGAGGAACACAGATGTCCCATTGTGCCTGAGCAGATGCAATCACAGGTTATCGGTGAGCCAATTTCATGGCAGACCCAGTTTTGTTTCTCTTAAACAGTGTTTACTTCTAGACATACCATGGCTAAAGTTCATTTTGGCTATTTCCACCCTAAATAGCAAAGAGAAAATGAGTAAATTAGTTTTTCTGTTTGGTCTTCCATTTGGAAACCTACTCATTTATCCGAGTGGTTTCAGTTTTCACTATAATAGCTTTTCTCACCATGAACAGTTAGGATTATGTTTTGGTTTCCTCAGTTGTTCCTCATTTAAATGGTGCAGATTGTCTATGTTGGCAGGCTGGGTGGCCATCTGCTCCCCCAGCCCCTCTGTCTCCCAGGCCTTGTCCTGAGTTGCAGTCCCTACCATGCATCTCCACCTGGGCATCTCAGCAGCCCCAGGCTGAGTCTATCCAGAGTCTGAACTCACCGTTGTCTCCACTGAAGCTTCCATGGCTCTTGCAATAATCACTACTCAGCACATGACCCAGTGCCCCTTCAGTTTTCCATGCCCAAATCCTGGTGTCTGACTTATCTACCCCCAAGCTGGGCCTCACACACAGGCACTGTGAAGTCTCCTCTTGGTATTAACATCAATCCTCAGTTCCCACCACCACCTCACACTGAGATTCCTGCATATTGCCTGCTTCGTTTCTCTACCACAAATTGACCTCTCCTCAAGAACATTTTCCATAAAAGCAAAACATGATGATGCTGATTTTCCCATGTAAATTCCTCTTGTTATTTTGCATTGCCTTCAAGGCCATTCCCAACCTCCTTAGCTTGCTTAGCAAACCCCTGTCTCCTGCCAGGTGTTCTCTGACCTATCTGCCAGCTTGCTTTCCTGACTGAGGATAGCCACATGAGCTACATCCTGTTCCCCAAATGTCCCTGACTCCATCCACCTCAAGGCTCCAGTACTCACTGTTCTTCCAGTCAGATGCTCTTAGTTCCACTCCCCTACCCAACTCCAGCCTCCCTGAGATTGCGCTGCAGACGTGTCTGCTGCTTCTCCCGTCACTGTGCCATTGCCATTATCACCACCATCATTACAAGGTGCTTGTGTTTTATGTGCTTATTATACTTCCACAGCAGAGTTTGTGCTCCTTAAGAGCAGCTACCTTCTCCCACTCAGAAATGCTTCCCCATCCCCTTGTATGTCCTTGTAGGCATGCATAAGTATTCAAAGGCTGAATGATCAACTCCATCAGTTAAGGCATAGTTTTTACCCAACATGGCGTAAGCACAAGCCCAGGCTCATCTGTGATATATTTTCAGCATTTTCACCCCTTGTGGAAGTTAGCTGATCATTCATCCCAGGTCATGATTTAAGACAGGCCCTTCTTAAACCTTCATCAACCCTGCTTCAAGACAGGTCATTATTACCCCTGGCATTGTGTGCAAGCTCAAGTTCTGCTGAATTACAGTACCTGCAAATTATACAAAAGGAATTGTATGTACACAGATCTATTTAGTTAAACTGATTTCCCCACAGCCATACAAACTCATTTTTTTAATTAGCTGAGAGATGTCACTCTTTATTAGAACTGGAGTCATTCAAAAGTCCTCTGAATTCACTGCTTCCATTTCCTCTAAATCTAATTGTAGGAGAACAAAGTTTGTGATGGACTTGCTTAGTGAATTCTGTCTTCTAAATTTCTTATGTATGATTGTGTTACAAGACTGGTGGACTCCAACATTCCCCTGCGTAAAGACTCAGAATAATAAAAGAATAAAGTAATCAGTCAGTGGAAAAGTAAAACACATCCTCTGTGCTGCTGGGGCACACAGTGCAGTCTGTTGTTACACAGAGCTGGCCAATGCCCCATGTCCCTGGCAATCACCTCTGAACAGTAGATCCATCAGACAGTGCCAGCCTGCTAAGCAGCTGCTCCACCTACTATTTGCTTCCTGCATCATAAAGAAATGTGCCGGTGTATTCATAATTTCCCAGCTAGGTGGCAAAGTCTATAAATCCCTTCTTCCAATAACCCTAAAATTTTACTGGACAAGTTTTCAACAGCCTGGTACACATTTTGTGAAACAAAAGGCTTATGGTGGCAGATGATTGTTCAGCCCAATGGTTCTTAAATCAGCTGTCTTCAGCTTCCGTAACTGTCCTGCCTGGCTCCATGCCCAGAAGTCTAGCTCCCTTGGACTGGGCTGGGGTTTGGGCATCAGTACCTCGGAGAGCTCCCAGGGGCCTCTGCTCTGCACTTGCATCTGAGCATCTCTGGTTTCAGTGCCTGCAAACACCAGGACTGGGTGACCTTCTTGGAAAATGTCAGCTACAAAAACACCAACAGCCCAATTGATAAATGGGCCAAAGAGCTAAATAGAGACTTCTCACCAGAGGACATTGATC
>PVKS010040130.1:0-16822 GCA_004027875.1 Aplodontia rufa | reverse complement strand
GATTATTACTAAACAAGATGATTTGGAAGGGGGTGTACAAAATTTATATCAGGTCAAAAAGGCAGAATTTTAAAATAATATATATTAATATGTATCTGATTCTAATACTGAATAAGATATAGTCATTTAAAATTTTTGTGCTCAAAATTGCTTGAAAATATATAATTCAATTTGATTGGAAATTTTATGTTTATATTTCATAAATATATTAAAGTTCTATGGATATATTTCTAGCTTAAAATTATGTATTTAAAATAACTGCATTCAGGATGAAGAAAATTTACACAATGGTGTCTTAGTCATAAAGAAGAATGAAATGTCATTTGTAGGAAAATGGATGAAATTGGAGAGCATCATGTTAAGTGGAAAAAGCCAAACTCAGAAAGTCGAAGGCTGAATGTTTATCTCATGTGGCAGCTAGAGAGAAAAAAGGGAAGGGAAGGAATCTCAGGAAAATAGAGGGGAGACAAGTAGAGGAAGGGAAACAAGGGGAGAGAGGGAAGGAAGGGGAGGGGATATCCTGGAAATGAGATCGACTAGATTAGATTATGTTCATGTAAGAATCTATCACAATGATTCCACTATTATATAATTACAATGCACCAAAAATTTAAAAATAAATATCATTCAAAAATATCCAAATTATTTTAAAGTTTCTTAGAGTATTCAAGAGATCAAATTATTCTATGAAGAGATTCTTAAGGGAAAAAAGTGTTAAAAAGTATTGGGGGGCTGGAGCTGTGGCTCAGTGGTTGTGGCGCAAGGATGGGGGTTCAAACACTTGCACCATGTGCACAATGGAGTGTCAGAGCAACAAAAGCCACATGAAAAACTAAATACAGTTGATTCTCTCTCTCTCACTATCCCTCTCTCTCTTTAAAAAAAAGTATTGGGGGCATAAGTTCTTGGCTCATAGTGGGGCAATGGAATGTTGATGTGCTAGCAGTTTCTTTGGGAATATCATGTGCCTCTGTGTTTCTAACATGGTGTTTTACTCTTATCGGGTGCCTGGTAAATGTCCATTAAAGGAGTTCACATACACTATATGGTACTTTAGTCATATGCTTTTGTTCTTATTGTTTAAACAAAGGAAATTATATTGCCATATGTGAAAACTTAACTACGTGACTTGTGACCACCATGGGGACCCTCAGCTGGAGATTCATTATAGCAAACGTCTTCATAGATCCAAGACCTAGATGTCCTCAATGAAGTGTTAATTTTGCCTGCAGGATGAGTTTTATCAATCTAAATAAAGAATATTCCTACTTTTTTGTTCCTAACAGACTTTTAAAATAATTTGCCTATTTGTTCTAAATAAGGTACATTGCCAACGTTAAAAGCCAGCTGTGTCAATGCTACTTCTTTCACTGTTTTCAATAAGACCACTTATATATTTAAGGTTTGATATAGAAGTAAGAATTCTAGGAATACACATAACCCAGACTGTTAATAGATTTGAGCACCAGTGTTGCTTTTGTCCTTTTGTCAAGAAGGCTTAATTATCAATGATGTTAGCAATACCTTTCTATTTGAAACCTCTCTCTCTCTGTGTGTGTGTGTGTGTGTGTGTATATATATATATATATATATATATATATATATATATATTTTTTTTTTATGTGTCTTGTTTTCCAAGTCTTTTAGGGTGGGATCTGGAGAGCAAGACCAGTTTCATGATTGTGAGTGTGTTATTGCCCCCTCTGTAATGACTGTTTCTCAAGCTTCCACTCACTTAAGAAGCCCAAACATCAGCCTGCTATCTTCCTTTCCCCTCTTCTGCCTCTGTATCCACTGAGTCATTGGATGACTCACCCCGCCGCCCCAGAAATGTTTTGGGAATCCAGTTCTATTTCTTCATGCCTGTGACTCAGGTTCTCACTCTTGGCTTAGCACTTACAGAAATTCTCTAACTGATCTCTGCTTATCCATCTCTATCCTTCCCAACCTTTCTTCTGCACCCTGCTCAGAGTGCTGTTTCCAAGGCACAGAACTGATTAGCATATCATCTTCTGTCCCCATGTAAGACCCTTTAAGTTGGGTGCCCTTTCTCTCTTTCTACCCTCATTTGTTGTCATTTTCCCTTCCACACCCTGAAGTCCCAGATCTCCCTCATGACACTTGCTGTTTTTGACTTCAAGTGTCTTGTAGACAAAAGATTACAAAAGGCTGCCTGAAATCCCTCCTGCTGATCTTCCCAGTGACTCCTCTGTGAAGAACCGATTGCTGGGTGTGTTTAGACAACATGTCTATGCACAGAGTGCATCCCTATCAGGCTATCGACCCAACATTCAGAAAGTCTTCAATGTCAGACCCAAAGAGCTATATTCCCTTTTGTCTTTATACTTCATAAGACTAATAAATGTTGAATAACTTTCCCTACCACATCAGTAAGCCTACAGCAATTACATCACCCATTCTTAAGGAAGGTCTATTTTAGAGCATGTTACAGAGTGTTTCACAGTTTATTAAGGTAAAATTCATTAAATTTCTAAAATAACAATAATTATGCATCCAGTGCTCATTTTCACTAAGCGTGTGGCACACTTGGGGGCGATGGCAATTGAAAACACATCTGGATTATTGATCCTGTTAATCCTCTCCAGCTTATTCAAGCAATGATTAGTCATCAGAAGAGTAAAAAGCTTTGGTTCCCTTGTGTTCCCAACTAGAGATCAAAGTAACATCCATCTTTTTCCTCCTAGTTTTTGTTGGAATCTTTCTTGTATTAGAGAAAATAAAATTCTGTTTTGGAGGAGAGAAAAAAAATCAGATTGGGCAAGATGTTATTGGTGTGAGCAAAGTCAGTGCCACAGAAACCAAAATGTGTTAACTGACCAGAACTGACTGTTGTGTGTTTCCTTGTGTACAGAAGGAAGGAGGAAACAGAAAGGAAGAAGATGCCTTGGCCACAGAGGGCAGTACAAAGAGGACAGTGAAGGGAAACTTTAAGCAAATGGGAACATTTTGCAAATGGACAGCATGAGGTACCCTTTGGAGGACAGTCATACAGAGAAATGTCATGAGAAACAGTAACTGAGTGTCACACAGTAAAGCAATATGTGCAAGTTCTGGTTCCAAAATAGACTCATATTAATTGCACAAAGCACTTTGGGGAAAGACCTATGTTTCTAACTGGGAATAGCAGGCCAGTGGGTTCCAGGTCATTGGGCTTGTCTCTCCTCGTTTGCCCTGCTATTTATAATAAGAGGTTTCCTGGTCAAGCAGGGGAGAGCATGTATATTTATTCATAAAGATATGAGATTGTACAGAGGAGGAATGATTTGAAGTGGGCAGAAATCAGACTCATTGAAGATATTAGAAAAAACATTGAAACCTTTTACTGAAGCCTGTTAATGATTCTGGTGAAAAGCCATTTGAGCTGTATTTCAGGCTTTTTTCTTTGAACTTACATATATAAATTGCATCAATGATATTTAAAGAGATCAAAAGGATTTTAAAAGAGTGAATGATTTTTTTCTTCTATTGGTTATTGATATTTCATCTGTATCCTAACAATATTCAGAAACAGAATTTACAAGTTCATTAAAATAGAGATTAGAAGTGGAAAGACATGTGCTGGGGAAATGGCCACAGGAGGAAGGTGGACTAAGAATAGTTAGCATTCTCAAGTTATTGTGAGCTCTGAGACAGAAATGGAAATGCAGTTGTCACGCGGCTTATTAGCAATAGCACAAAGCGCTTTGATTCGTCAAGGTCCTTCCCTAGCAGTAATGTGAAGGTTCCATCCCCCCACAAATCTCAAGTTACCCTAGGAACTGTTGCATATCCTGCACACCCAGCTGACTGCCACTGTCCTCAGCTGACTTTGGTGCACCCTGCAGGGCACGTTTGCCATCTTTCAACCTGCTTTCTCAGAATGAAGATCTCTGCCCCAAATTACTTCTCTCCCAGTATGGAAAAGAGCCTGTTCTTTAGTTCCCCACAACATCGCTAAGGTCATCTCAAGACATTTCACCAAGATTTCAAGAAGGCTTCTACATAACCGAAAGTAAAGGGGCAGCTTTAGACCAGCCCCTCCTGCAGCTGTCCCTGAAATCTCTCCAGCAGGGTGACAGTAGCCAGCTCACCTGCTCCCAATGGGAGCACCCTTCATACTGTCTTCACAGCCTGCCCTGGCTCTGACCCAGCCCTCAGTCCTCCTATCCAAGTAGAAAGGGATTTTTTTTTCAGGGGTGAGAACACTAAGCACCCACTCTCTTTGCATTTTTCAATGCAGTATACCATCAACTATAGTTATTATGCTGTACAACAGAGCTCTTGAACTTATTTCTCCTTTCTAATTATAATTATATAATCCTCAAACCAACATCCTCCCCAGCCTTTGGTAACTGCCATTTCATTCCCTGATTTCTAGGAGGTCAGTTCTTTTTAGATTCTTCATAGAAGTGAGATCATGTAATATTTATCTTTCTGTGCCTGGTTTATTTCACTTAAATATAAGGTCCTGCAGATTCGTCTGTGCTATGAAGGACAGGATTCCATTATTTTTATTGCTGAGTATTATTCCACTGTGTGTATCTATAACATTGTTAATTATCTAGATTTAGCTGTTCCACAACGTGTATCTGTTTCAAAACATCATGTTGTATTAGATACAGACAATTTTATCTGTTGATTTTTTAAAAAATGAGAAAAAGAAAGTTTTCCTCAAAGCAGGCAGTCTTTGGAATCATACCTCATCTAGGACACTAATTGTTATGTGGGGCCTCTCACTCCTCCTAGTCATCAACCCTGTATTCCAGAATAGGGCATTAGCTTTACCCTTTCATAACTATGAGTCCCTTACATTGTTTTTCCACCATATATGAGTGGTTTCCAAAGATGGATTTGAGTCCTTAATCATGTAAAAACAAGAAAACCACACATAACCTCTTTTCCCACATCATGTATTTGAAATGTACTATTGTTCAGAGCTAAGCAGAGCATCCTTTGCACATAGACATTCTGGTAGTGTTACCTGAAAGTTCCTTGGAAATATTTGGTAAAACCCCTAGAGGCTTTGAGTCCCTTGCTTTCCTTTTCTCTGACCACATTCACTGCCTTCTCACTTCCCACAGCACCTTTAATGAGTCCTGGATGGAAGAATGGTTCTTCCACCACAGGATGGATGTTTCTAGTATTAGAGATCCAATTTCGCCTTGTTCACCCCCAGCCAAGCTCTTCCCATGTTGGAAGAGAGTGAGGCAGAAGAAGGAACGAGGTCCCACTAGGAGTCTTCTCAGCAGGAAAGTGGCATGGACAGCCTCCAAGCAGCTCCTTTAGGCCAGCCGTGAACATGGCCATGTTTTCCAATCACATCTTGATGCGTCTGTTTGTCATTAGGCTGCAAATTTCTTATAGTCAGAGGCTGAGACTTTTCACGTTTTTGTGCCCTCAATGCTTGCCTTTAAGAGATGCTCAGAAATTGATTACCAAAACTGTCTTCCAACTCTTTGTTAATTGGAACAGAAGCAAAGGGATACCAGTTCCCTTTGCAAGGGCTTATTTTCCTTCTAGCAACACCTATGCTGGAAGATGAGTGTCCTATTTTATTGCAATCCTTGCATTCCATTTGTATCCAAATATAAACAATCTCTGTCGTGTACAGTGTCCAGGAGACACAGTATTTCTAGCTGACATGGAGGCATGGAAATCATTTTATGCAGACTTCTCTTGGGACGGATTTCCTCTCCCTGTGTGCTTTGTGCCAGCATCTGAGTTCAGCAGAGGTGTTCTGGAGCTCAGGAGACCCTGGCTGTACAGAAGTAGACTCCAGAGGGCTGGTTGAAGTAGTATTTTAAGTCATAGAAACAAATTCTGACATTGATGTGGTTCACTGAAGGAACTAATTAAATAATGCCAATAACTGGCACACAGTGATGTGAGATAGTCAAATATGGCCCTGGCTGCTGAGTTGAATGGAGAAGGAGGTAAACAAGAGGAAGGATCTAATTGTAGCTGAGGAAGGATGAACCTTTATATCAGATATAGATCATTAATAACGCCTCTTTTTAAAATGTTCACTCTTGTGTGACTGCCACAAGATTTGGTTTGTGTAGAGAATTTTCTTTAAAGATTCACAGAGGTAATCTGACTTCTGGATAACTAACTGAAAAAAATATATAATAAAATAGTCTATTTTGGGTTTCTGTCTGTCAATGCAAAGTTGCCAAAATAACAAGAAGAAAGGAATCCCAGGAAAGATGGAAGGGATGGCTAAGGAGTTAGCATACTCTTGAGATGCCCATTACTAGAGTTTGGATGCTGAATGTCCCCAAAGGCCCATGTGTTAAAGGCTTGGTCCCCGTGGTGGTGCTACTGGGAGGTTGAGGACACTTAGGAGGAAGGGCCTAGCGGGAGGTCTTTAGGTTACTCAGGATGTGGCCTTGAAGGGAATTGTTGGATCCTGGCTGCTTTCTCTTCCTCTTTGCTTCCTGTTTCATTATGTAAGTGGTTTTGCTGCACAATATATTTCCACCATGACATGGTGCCTCGTCACACAGGCCCAAACCAGTGGAGCCAATAGATCATGAACTGGAATTTCCAAAACTGGGAACCAATATAATCCTGTTATATGTATAAAGTGATTATGTCAGGTATTTTGTTATAGTGATGGAAACTTCATTAACACACCCTTTATGCATTTCTCACTCTGTTTGCCTTTTTCAAATCTACTACAGCCTTCCCTCCTGGGGTGCTCACAGCACTAAATGGAAGACTGGAGCTTTCTGGGTTTGTTGAAACTGTAATTTCACTTGATAACTTTCAGGATATTGGTATGAAGGTACAACAAATACTGCACAGTAATTTAGGGGCTTGATGTATCATAGACAAGGTTAGGGTAGGTTACAGAAAACACGAGCAGCTTCATGGTTGAAGCTTTAAATATGATTACAGATGAACTTTTCTCTCTTTGGGGATAATATTTCAGAACTGGCTTCTAACCTTCATTCCCATTAGTCATTTTTACCTGTACTAAAGCAATACAGCAGTAGTATAATTTAAGAAAATAACCTGTGGACTATACACAGTTATAGAAAAGATCAATAAAAGACCACAATAAATTGATAAGAGATGTTACCTCTGACAAAGAAATGAGATTAGAGTCTATAAAGCATCCACTTGCTTTGTATCATTTGAATTTTTAACAATATAAAATTATGTTAAACATAAAGGTAAAAGGTAAAAGTATACAAAGGCAATTTTAGAACATGTAAGCTTTTGTTTCAGATTTCTCGGGGGAAAACATCACTATATTTTATTTATATAACTATGAGATAAAAATCATTATTTGACAGAAATATTACTTGAGAAGTCCTTAGGCATGTTTATGGCACCTAAGTTTTCTAAAAGAGGATACTAACATAAAATGTCAGTTGTTAGTAATTTATCTTTGACAGTAAGGTGGTAGTTAGAAATTTAGTTTTTCATTTGTTTTCAAATATATAATACATATATATATACATATTGCTTTCATATATATATATATACATATATACATATGTATATATTTGGTAATTTTGTTTTCAGTCTCAACTTGATTTATATAACCATGGGTCACTTTCTGAAATAGGTTGATAATTTTGTCTTATTTTTCATGGGAAAATGGCATATATTTAAGTCTTTCCTGGGGGCAATTAAAAATGAAGTGAAACCAGGTGTCCCATGACTGACATTAGAGAAGAAGGTTTTATATTGGTTTCTTATTTTCACATCAGTTTTTATGCATTTATTTGGTTTTCTTTTTTTTTTTTCTTTTTTGCTCTTGTGCCGTACTGATCCCTTGTAGGGAGTCTTTCTATTAGAGGTTTAGTGGGAGCATAGATAATGGGCAGGATGATTGTGGCTTTCGCAGGTGTAATTAACTTCTTGTAAAGTACAGTTCTTCAGGATAAATCTTGAAATAGAATAACTATTTCTAGATCTGGGCTTTTATTCCCCGCCTTTATATTTCAGTTCCTTCCACTTCTGTGCTGCCAGCTTAGAGACTCTTCTAAGAGTCTTCCAAAACTTCAAGTTTATATTATGTCTCTTCTTTTTAGGCATTTCTTTTCCACAGTCTATTCATGAAAGTCTATTCATGAACATTTTTGAAATTGCTACAAGATTCAACTGTAGGTGCCCAAAGATGTGTATTAATCATATAGAAAACCAAACACCCAACTTTTTGGCCCTTTGTTCCAGTTTCCAAACCCAGCATCATTAAGTAGCTGGGGTTAGGGTACTAGAAGCAGACAAATCTAGTGACTATTGCCTGATAATTCTTATACCTAGGATTTTTCTGCACTCTTTTCCTTCCACTAGGGTAGCAATCATTCATGGATATTTATTGACATTTCTGCATATTTTTTTAACTATAAAAGCATGGAGTTTAACTTGTTCTAATTCAGTTTTTCCTGTTCCCATCCTTTCCTCCCACCCCATATTGGTTTTTTAAAATATACATGACAACAGAATGTACATTGACATAATTATAAAAGCATGTAGTGTTTTAGCTCAGTTGCCCTTCCCCTCTCTTCCCCTCCCTTCCTCCAACCCCCTGTTCTTTTACGCTATATTTGACAATAGGATAAACATTGACATTTTTTTTTAATTTTTGAGCAACCTTACAAGATTTTAACAAAACAATATAAAATGTGTATTTTTAAAAAGCATCTGTATCTGCTTTTGAATGCCTCAGGAATTATTTGACTTTTTCTTTGTGATAGTGTAATCTGAAGTGTCTGTTTGCTGAAATCTATTTTAATAGCCAAGAGAAAAGCCCATTTCATTTTCTTCCTTTTGATAAAAACAATTGTTTGAGAAAGGGAAATCTGAATTTGACCCATTTCTATTCTTTTCTAACATATTTGAATTATATTATAAAGTAACAAAAAGACACTTAGAGAAACCCAGGAGGAGATGGACCTGTTGACTTGGTTAATTTAATCCTATGTCTAAAAAAATAGCCAGAGCATTTTTTTTCTTTTTTTTTCCTTTTCTTCTTTCTTTTTTTCTTTTATTCTTTCTTTCTTTTTTTTATAAAGAAAGAGAGAGAGAGAGAGAGGGAGAATCAGTTTTATTCAGATTTTCATCTGGCTTTTGTCTTTTTGAAACATAGTTGTGTTATGTGGTACTGGGGCTTGAATCCAGGTCATGCCAGGTGAGTGCTCTACCACTAAGCCACTGCTCCAACCCAAGCCAGAGCATCTTAAAGAAACAAGGTCCTAGAAGACCAAAAGTAGAGAGAAGAGCTCTGCTCTAGGCACCACAATTGATGGCACACAGTGGGTCTTCCACAAATAATCATTGAATCAAAAAAGCACAAATGAGGGGCTGGAGCTGTGGCTCAGCAGTTCTGGTGCTTGCCTGGCATGTGCGAGTACGCAGGTTCAAACCCTAGCACCATGTACACGTCGAAGTCTTGGAGCAATGAAAACCATATGAAAAACTAAATAAAAATTGGTTCTCTCTCTCTCTCTCTCATTGTCCCTCTCTCTCTTAAAAAAAAGCATAAATGAGAAAACTAAAGGAAAAGATTATTTTTTGAGGAATTTCATGGATTATACATTTGCTTTATGGTGATAATACAGATTGACTGGGATGTGAATAATAAAATTATTAGTTTTATGTTTCTTTGAATCTACTCCATGTTCAATCTCCTTGAGTTGTATCTGTAAGGTTTACAGTTCTGTATTAGTCACCCCTCCATTGCTATAATGAAATACCTGAGGCAATTAAATTGCAAAAGGAAAAGGTTTACTTTGTCTCGTGGTCTTGGAGGTTCCTTTCTAAGATCAGGTGACTCTGTTGTTTTGGGTCTTTGGTAAGAGTGGCACACCGTGGAGGAAGTCTGTGGCAAAACAAATTGCTTACATTGCTAGCCAGAATGTAAGACCTAGTCAGGAAAGACCAAGAGGACTGACTGAGTTCCATTTTCCCCTTTGAGGGCATTACCCTCAATGACCTTAGGACCTCCCACTAGGCCACCTCTTTAAGGTTCTACAACCTTCTAATAGTGCTATCCTAGAGCCCAATTCTTTAACACATGGACTTTTTTAAAATTTATTTTTTATTAGTGCATTATAGTTTTACATAATGATGGGATTAGTTGTCACATATTCCTAGATGCACACAAATCAGCAATACAATTTGTTCAGTATCCCCCACTGCACCCCTCTATCTCTCACCTCCCATTCCTTGATCCCTTGCCTTTCTTCTGGGTCCTATGTTATTCCTAAAAAAAAAAACCCAAGCGATGACATAATTCTTATACCTTTGAAGAACATTTTAAATATATATGACTATAGTATATACAGTGACACTTATAATTGCTTGGAATATACCTTGCTTTATTTCTGTTCCAACATTTCCCCTTCTCCTCCCTATCATCCCTTGTTATGCTTCAAAATATTTGACAATAGGATTAAACATTACGTTTTGTACAGGCATGCAGCATAACTTGTTCAAATATCTAATGAAGTATCTTTCAACTGTATCTCATAAATATTAGCATTTTGCATTTTTGTTCTGTGGATCTAATACATAAGTTTGTCTGCCTTACTCCCAAGCCTGGGTTTAGGTCCAGCCTCAGCAAATGAGGGAAACCATTCGGCTCTTGACTCTCAGGGTTTGGCAAACTTCACTCAGCATGATTTCTTCCATTGCCATCCATTTATCTTCAAAGGTCACAATACCATTGTTTCTAATAGCTGAGTAGAACTCCACTGTATACATATACCAGAACTTTTGGCTCCATTCATCCAGTGAGGGGCATCTGGGTTGGTTCCATAATTTAACTATTGTAAATTGAGCTGCTATGAACATAGATTTTGCTGTGTTGCTATAATGTGCTGATTCTATCTCCTCTGGGAAAATCCCCAGAAGAGGGATAGCTGGGTCATATGGTGGATCCAACCTTAATTGTTTGAGGAATCTCCACACTGCTTTACAGAGTGGCTCTGGGCACCACAATGGATGGCACACAGTGCGATGCCATCAACAGTGAGTTGTCTCTTTTGTATATGATAGTGTTCCTACTCCCTACAACCCTTCCAGCATTTGTCATTATTTGTATTTTTCATCTTTGCCAGTCTCACTGAAGTAACACATGAATCTTTGAGGGGAAACTTATCTAAACCACTTCAAGTCCCCATGCTTTGATGATTGCACAGGCACTAGTAGACAGTATAGGCAACAAACATTTTATTATCACCATTTAAATTTTAAATGTCATCATCTGGGCAGTAAATACCTTTCTGTTTGTTCCATAGGCATAAAGTAAGCTGTAGCTAGTCAGAGTGATGAGGCTGGTGATCTGCCCCATCCAAATAATCTCACCTCCAGCTTGCCATTATACCAATTACTTGGTCATTTAGACTGGAGACTGCAGTTAACTGACAAGGGACGACCCAACACAGTATTTAATCATAAGATGGGAAATATGTTGCAGATTCTTGAATGCATGGGAAAGTCAACAACCAACTGGTGTGTTAGAGAACGTCCTACCCCTTTAAGATCACTGATATAGAACTTAAAAGCTATGGTTGGAGGCAATGACCTTAATCTGCTAAAATAACGCATGTTTTTCTCCTAAAAATACGACGTTTTCTTATGACCTAATGAAAAAGATTCTTTATCTTGAACCTTCTTTCTGTAAAGGGAAATACCAATTTGGAATGGTTAGACACATTTTTTTTTATCACCAAACAGGTGTTTGGCAAATTCTACCAAGATTTCAGATTCTTATGCACAAAAGATTTTTAAAGAAACAACTTTCATGGACAGAGCCCATTCCTTGTAACCATAACTTTGACAAAGTAGGAGCTGGGCTTCTGAGGCAACCATTGCCTTTTTCTAACATGGGGTGGCCATCTGTTTCCTGTCTACTCCCTTCAATCCACAGGGGAGCAGTGGAGGCAAGGGAGGGAAGAGGAAGATGAAGTGGTAGGTTGGGAGCTGAGGCTCATCCGGCTCAGGTTTCTGTCTATTCCAGTGCATGAGTTTGTCTTTTTTGCATATGAAAGTGTTTTAGCCATTTTTAGTGCATTCTGCAATTTCCATTTCAGCGAGGCTTGGAAACTGTTCTCTTGGGGTGTTCTCACAGAGGACTGGAACTGTTCAGCTGATGTTCCAGGGGAGGGGGCGTTGGTGATACCATCAGGCCTTCTTGATCCAGTTAATCTGGGAAATATGACTTGTCTTTATACTCTTTTTTGAGCATTTCAGAGATAAATGACATATCCAAACTATTGCTTGAATAGCAATGCTGGAGAGATTATCTAGAAGGGCAGATCACAGGGCTTTCTACCCTCATTAGTTAATGCTTACCCTGTTCCTGCAGTTACAGGATGCTTTTGAGCAATGAAAGATTAAAGGTAAACCAAGTTTTCCCTAAAGAATGTGTGTATGCCAGTCCCTCTGCTTAATTTCTATAACCTTTCTACTCTAGTTGAATACAGCTTATTTTTCTTGAAAGAAGCAAGAAGGCTTAGTGAAGCACTGGTTTGATGCAGTCCTTTGTAAATTGTGAGGGCTTCCCATGCTTGTGCGGTAGGGTGGGCTCAGGAGGTAGAGGCCCCCAGTGCTTTCTACAGGTGCAGGTTAGAATTCCCAAACAATGAAACTTTCCAAGGATACCATTTCTGTGAAGTGAGTAACCTGCTTCTTAAGGCCACCACATTAGATTTGACTTTAAATTAGAACTATTAAAATCTGCATTTCAAAGCCAACTATTCTGCCCTGATTCTTTTGAACTCTGGGTGGTCTTCTTCAGTAGATTTCAACATACTTATTTTAAAAAAAGTGACTGAATATTTTCCTTTTTCACTGCCTTTTTTATTTTTAAGAGAGAGGGAGGGATAGAAGGATAGAGAGAAAGAGAGAATAAACTTTACTTTTTTTTTTTCATCTAGGTCTTGTTTTTCTGACACTTAGTTGTGTTTGTGGTGCTGGGATTTGAACCCAGGTCCTCATGCATGCCAGGCAAGCGCTGTAACTGCCGAGCCACCACTCAAGCCCCTTCACTGCCTTTTATAATCTGGCCAAAAAGTTATTTAATAATGCACTAAGTAATAAAATTCTGTCTTCAGAATTTTATAAGATTTCTGTTTTTATAAGACTTTATGATATCAGACTATATTTAATGAGGTGTTGGGAAAAATAATCAATTTGGAGGAAAATATACTAGAATCACACTGGGTTCTTAGCTTTGTTATGTTAATAATCCAATTCTAATATTTTTTTCTTAAAGGTCACCTTCATTTTAACCATTTACAGTTAAGTTGAATTTTTGTATGCAGTGAATTGTTTGTTTTGTGATATGAGTGATATGCAAAACTTCTGTAAATATTTGAAACAGGGTTTGTTAGCCCTGCTCTGTTGACATTTTCCATCAGGTTAGTCCTTGCGGTAGGGGGCTCTTACGGACTTGGTAGAATGTTTAGCATTATTCATGGCCTCCATACACCAGATGGCAGTAGAACGCCCCACCCACCCAATCTTAGTTGTAGCAACCAAAAATGTCTCTGGAAATTGTCATATGTCTTTTGGGGCAAAGTTACAATGTTAGAAAACCACTGTTTTAAAAAATCTTTGTCCTTTGTTCCCAATAGCAACAAAAGATTTCTTATCTTTGAAAAAGAGGGTGAAAATAGAAGCAGTGTTTGGCACAAAAATATCTATAGAAACTACTGGAAATTGTGTATTGAATATCAATGCCTTAGGTTAAGTAAAACTCAAAATCCCAACTGCTTCATTATTCAGATAATGCAAGAAATAATAGTTTATTTCTATGAGAATATTTCTGGAGTAAGTTTGATAAAAGACTAAAATACTAAATGGGGTGCCATCTGGAAAAAGCTAGTACGTGTGTGTGTGTGCGTGTGTGTGTGTGTGTGTGTGTTTAAGAGAGCAAAGGAAAGTGAGAGAAAGAATCAATTTTATTTAGTTTTTCATGTAGCTTTCATTGCTCCGACACTTTGGTGTGTATGCAGTGCTGTGCTGGGGTTTGAACCTGTATCCTCATGCATGTCAGGCAAGTAACATAACCACTGAGCCACATTCCAGACCCCATGGTTCTGTTTTAAACCACTAAAAGAAACTGAGATATCCGATTCAAAATGTTGACCTTGATGAATGTTTCCTGAGTATTTTATTATCCTCAACCTGCATAAGAGAACCCAAGAGGGCCTAGCAATGCCTTGTTTCATTCCTAATTGCTACATTTTAGAGTTTAGGTATTAGCAGATATTTTCGTCTTAGTTTTCTGTCTACATTGATCTCTCATGGTGCCATAATTTCTGTGCTGTGTCTTTGTCTTATTTTTCTGTGTTCCTTTCTTTTGTTTTTCTAGCCTACTCCTGATTATTCCCTGTGGGCTAATTCTAATTCTTGTTTCTCTTTCCTTCTCTCCCTTCCTCCCTCTCCCGGCCTCTCTCTCTCTCTCTCTCTCTCTCTCTTCCTTTTTCTCTTTCTTTTTCTTTCTCTTTCTCTCTTCCTTTCTTTCTTTCTTCTTCATAACTCCCAATCACTTTAAATATAGACCCATGATCTCTTTTCTGTTATTCTCAATACCCCAACACCAACCTTTTTTTCTCATACCTCCTGTGTTGGTAAAACCTGCCCCAGTTAAGGTGAGGTTTTTTAGTTATTATTTATCCCACTTGATATGAATATGTGCACATGTTACTGCAGGGTTATTAATTGCTGATCATGAGTTACTGTCCATATGCCATTGTTGGGGATAAGTGATGTGTTATATATTTATTGCTGTTTTTCCAAAATCTGAAACATTCACATTTAGCTCCCCAAGCTTTGGGCAAGGTATAACTACTATGGCTTGGAGGATCATAAATCAATAGCTCATAATGATGACTTAATTGCTTTCCTATTGTGCAACTCCACCTACTGACAGAGCATTCTTTCAATGTTTCAAATAATTTGTTTAAAATTATACCAATTCATTTTCCTTGATTTAGGAAACAGAATATTCCCTCTGATCATGTTGATTCAGACTATTCATATCTTTTAAAGTGTGAGATCCTTTGGAGTCTTCTTTTCTTTACTTGTCCTATCCATTAAATTCCTAAGGTTTTTTAGATTCTCATGCATTTGAGCTGTTGCATTTTGTACATCACATCCTTTCCTCTATCCTGACCTATTGGGACTCTGTGGAGTCACATCTAGGCATTCCCATGATGGCCCTGACATGACTTTACCTCTAGCAATGTAGCACTGGTGCCTTTCTGCTCCTTAAGACACACAGGCTCTGTAATGTCTTGTGTTTTAATGCCATGTTCTGTTCTTTTATTGACTGCCTTTCCCTTACCAAAGGAGAGAATCTGTTTTCATGATTCCTTCATAGTCCTCTTCTCCAAACATCCTCCCGTTAGTGCAGTGATCACATTTTATGGGAAGGTTACGTTCCCAAAAACCTGATAAAAAGCATAAAACTCACAAAAGTCAGGCCTGTTTTTTTCTGCCAGAAACCATAATATAACACTATATGCACAAAGTGACAGTCTTTTAATATTTTATATCATTATTTCAAATTCACATTAAATAAGGCCATTTTGGAACTCTACCAAAAGTTAATCTGACTTTGTGCTTCCATTAGCACTTCAATTGTGGTTTGTGGAGTTTTACCACCCACATGCTTCAGTACGCAGATCCTTCAATTATAGAGAGCTTAGCTCTCTGAATACCCTGAAAATGTTTAGTATGTATAACTTCTAAGTCACTTTTAATAGGTGATTAGATAAAGTTTGGTTTTCTTGTGACTGAGATGGAACAATAATGGGAGATTTTTATCAAGTAGAAGAGTTATATCCAACTGCTATAAAAAATGGATCACTACCAGCTTGGAGGGATCTTAGGGCTACACCCAAGGTCTTTATCCTGAAAGTAATGCCTCGAGCCACACTTTGGCTATGTGATGGAAGAAGGTATACATGATATGCTTATTGTATTAATTTGGTCTGCTATAGCAGAATACCATAGACTGGGTGGTTTAAACAGTAAACACTTATTTTTCATCATTCTGGAGGCTCAGAAGTCCTGGCAGATTAAGTTCTTGTTGAGGGCCCTCTTCCTAGTTTGTAGAAAGCCGTATACTTTCTATATTCTCACATGTCAGACAGAGAAAGCTTTGGGATCTCTTCCTTATATGGACACTAATCCAATGTTGGGACTCCACCCTTATAACCTCAGATAGACCCAATTACCTCCTAAAGGCTTTCTCCAACCACCATCACACTGGGGTTAGTGTTTCAACTAATATGAATTTTGGGAAGACATAGACATTTAGTCCATAGCATTATCTCACTAATGTACTGGTTTGTGAGAGAATCAGCTAATTGGAATTTGCTAAAATAATGGGTCAGACCTCACAAAGTCATAATAGTATTTGTGACATTGAAAATTCTTAATATATATCTCCCAAATAAGTTCTATAGCAAAACTTAACGTAATGGATTCATGGAAAGTATTATTTTGGTAACCAGAATAAACCAACCAACCATGTATTATGACTTTTTTTTTTTTGGAGATTTCTTTTTTTGAGCAACCTTACAAGATTTTAACAAAATAATATAAAATATGTATATATTCTGGATATTGCATTTATCCCCAGGAGTGCCCCCCCCAATTACCCTCCCTTATCCCTCCCTTCCCCTTCCCACTATAACTCTAAAAAAAGTATTAGATTGTAAAGCATTACATCTTATCTGGATTTAACTCACGCTACTAGACCAACTTTCTCATTGTCCAGGGTCTAGTCCCCACCTCCACAGATGAGTGGAGACAATCGACCCTTAGATCTCTGGGTTAAGCTGATTTTACT
>PVKS010040129.1:0-16822 GCA_004027875.1 Aplodontia rufa | reverse complement strand
TATCATGTAATGTTACACAACCTAATACTTTTTTTAGAGATGTTTTGGGAAGGGGAAGGAAGGGATAAGTGTGGGTAATTGGGGGGCACTCTTGGGGGTAAATCCAGTTTTCAGAATCCATATACATTATATATTATTTTGTTAAAATGTGTATGATTGTTCAACAAATAAATTTCTGAATTACAAAAAAAAAAAGAAATGCCACCTTTCTAAAAATATGAGAAATACTCAATTGTCCGTTGTTTCATGTAATTGTTTCCTTTAATAAAGGTTCGATACACAGGAAAAAAAAAATATGCCTCCTCAGGGGAATGCTTTTTAAATCTGACAATATTTCCTGAGCTTAAACGGGTAGCTATAAAACAAGGTGAAATGCAAAACCAAAGTTGTTGGTAAGCATTTGTTATTGAAGAAATTAATAAAAGTAAAAATATGAATAAATTAAGCAAGAAGTGAAGGAATCACAGAATATGAAGCTTATGGTAACTCCTTTAGTGTGACTGTCCTTTCTCCTTTGATTTCCAAAGACATTTAAAAATGTTCCTGATATGAAATATACCTCTTCTCAATACTTACAGCCATTTTTTTGAAAGAGAGAGACAGTGAGAGAACGACAGAATCAGTTTTATTTAGTTTTTCACGTGGCCTTCATTGCTGCAACACTTCATTGTGTATGTGGTGCTGTGATTCAAACTCGCGTCCTTGTGCATGCCACGCAAGAGCCAAAACCTCTAAACCACCACTCCAGCTCCACTTACAGTCATTTTGTTGCACAGTATTTGAAATTGTTTGAGATATCTGTTTTAGCTTATAAGGAAAAGTAGATAGTTAGAAAAACTAATAAATCTAAATAATATTAATTTTGTTTCTTTGTTCACTCAATTCAATACTTACTTACTTAATTAATATGCTTTTAAGTAAGCATGGTAGTTTTAGAGATTACCTGACCAAGCAGTCGCCCATTCATTTTTTGCTCCTTGGGTATTCTCTGGTTTCTTTTCAGGAGTAAGGTACAAAATCTACTTAAAGAAATAAAATTGTAATGATGTGAACTAGAGTTAAAACTTTTTCATTACTGTCCATGAATAGAGTTTCCTGTATTTTTATGCTTGGTAATACATTTCAAATATTAATTCAGTAAACCAAGCTTAATAAGTGAAAATTTTCATTACCTTAACTTTTGAAAGTACATTATGTATAAAATTCAAATAACTAAAATAAAAAGAAAATGTGGATGTGGAACAAAGCAAAATATTTCCTTTAAAGAAAAAAATTCCATTAACATACACAGTGTAAGTTTTCATATCTGCAAAACATTCCATTGACTGCGTTCAGTGCTTCAAGCTATTCTCCATGGAAATAATTACAAAAAATTTATTTTTATATTTTATTCTTTTAAAAAGGCTAAATCATGGAGCTGGAGCAGTGGCTCAGTGATTACAGTCCTTCCCTGGCAGGCACAACTATGCCAGTTCAAACCCCAGCACCACCAAGTACACAAGGAAATATTGGAGCAAGGAAACCCACATGAAAAACTAAATTAAAATTGATTTTCTCTCTCCCTCTCTCTCTCACTGTCCTTCTCTCTCTCTTTTAAAAGCTGAATCATTTACAGTATCCTTTCAAAGAGAAAAGCTCTTCTGGCAGTGAATGATTGTTAGTTTCCTTGAAACAAATGTTTATAAATATTCTAAAGTATGTAAATCTGATAGCTATTTCTAAAAATAAAATAAAAACTTACAAAAATTCAAAGGGCCACCTTATTTTGTAAATATATTACAAAAATACATCCTATTAAATGGATTTTTTTCTCCAGAATGTAAGATATACTTCTGTATTTAAATAGCACTTTTTTATTATGGTAATCTATTATTAGAATAATCTAAGATTATAATAATCTGTAGCACTGTTATCTATTCAGATAAAGTGATGGAAGCTACCTACTTTCCTCTCTCCAAGAGTTCAAGACCCTGTTTACCATCCATTAGAAGAAATTAAATTATAGACTCTTCTATTAGGATTGTCCATAAAACAGAAAGAGAGGCAGAGAGAGAAAGAAAAACAGACAGATAGAGGAAAACAAAAAGAGAGATATATAATGAAATTGTATGATAATTATAAATGCTTCATTGTTTAATAATAATATTAAATATTTTAATTATTCTTAATCCATCATATTGATGATTTTATTTTATTTGTGTATATTTATTTCAGAAAAATTAATGTGCTAAATGTACAGACGTATCTATCTGTGGTGATCTGCTCCAATTTCTCATAATTTGTTTACCTTTTAATGTTGGAGGAGATTCCCATGATAAAACAGTAGGTAGGCAGGAATTGGGCACAAGTGTGGAAGCATGCAGGAAAATCATTTCAAGAAATTTTACATCAAATAAATGTAAAAGTTTTACATTCAGATAAAAAATAAAAAACAGAAAATTTGTTATTATATTATGATCAATATATATTTATAAATGTACATACATATGTATATATATGCTGTGCTGTATAATTCTTAGTGAATATAGATTGACAATATAATCATGAAACAATTTTATTTTTTAAATTAGCATAAAATAAATAAAAAGAGTATTTGTAGAATTAATCTGTTCTGTGACATGTATGGTGCTATATTATCCTATTGTACAGTTATCTCACCAGTAAATACAATACCTCTGAGATCAGGACATTTGCATTATAGAAACATATATGTCCAAAATAACCTGCACAATATCTTTCTCACAGTTGATGCTCTATAACTGTCACATGTTTATTTTCTAAATTTAGCACAATGAGAAATATAAAAAGGAGGAGAGGAGATGGTGTCCATATTCACAGAAATTTTATAATATTTTGGACATAAGGTTCTATTTGAAAGTTTCAACCATTGCAGAATAAAATATGATCCAATATCAATATGCTCAGGCATACACACATTTCTAGAAAAAATATGAATGCAAAAATTAGATATGTTAGAAAGCAATTCCAACATACTGTTATAATCCATTTATTTGTAGCAGGCAATTTTCCTGATTCCAAAACACAAAATCTATTTGTGCTAAATTATGCACATATACAATGAGTAAATATTGTTTTGCATTTATAATTGATGGAAAACTAAAGACAAAGTCAAAAATAATCAAAAAGAAAGAGAATCTAGGAAGATGGATTATAGCTATGACCACTGTATAAATTAATCATACCGCCATCTTTTTTGAATACTGTATATTTTGTCTTTTCCTACTACAAAAACTGGAGAGCATACTGTCTACTGATGGCAACCCTGCTATCTGAGTACTGGAGACTGCTGGTACCTCGCTTGACCATAGGGTGCTACCCTCTTCCTGATTCAAAGCCCGAAAGATGCAGTTTTGATAGGTCAAACCTAACCACGTAACCTGTCCTGAGTGGTAGGCAGAGGTCAAAATGAGTAGAGCATTTGAATGTTTTGAGTCTTCTGATGGGAGAAGAATTTTCCAGTGATTGAGCAGCTAAATATCAACAGATATGTCAACAACTCTGTTTCTCATTTGCAGGTGAAATCTAGATATCTGTGCCTTTTCTGTATTTGAGGGGTATTTTATAGTTCCATACACTAATATTATATGTAAGTGAGATTTTTTTACCAAATTCAAATTAAGAAGCTGTGAAATAGTTTAATGCCAAGTTGACACGGCATAGTCTTTTTCATTTTGAAAACTGGTTCATATTTCCTAAAAGAAAATATAGAAAGCCTTTTTTATCAAGAAATTGTCAATTCTGAAATGGAATTCTTTCCATAACTCATCATTCTATTAGGTTCATCAGTCTACAAAAACTTGTGAACTTCAAGTGCAAAAATAATATGTTTATCATTTTCCTATCCCTTTAGATTGGCATAGTGTAAGGCTCAAAAAAGATGAACAATAGGGATTTTTATTTGTGGTGTGGGATTTCATAAGGTATGCCTGCACAATACCTAATATTTTTGTAAGTCATGAAGATTTTTATTTGGTGTGACATCAATTATTTTAAGTACCCTACAGAAATTTCATAATAAGCTATCTTCTGATAGAATTTCATATGCAAAGATATAAAATTAAAATTTAACAAAGCATAGTTTAAAACTAATAAGAATAAGATGTTTTGTAATCACATTTATGCATTTAGAAAACAAAATGCATATATTAACTCCTCTAAACAGAAAAATAAAGTTTCTTCCTATGTTTTGAAAGCAAAATATATGGCATATAATTAATGAATTAAAGCAAGGAATTTTGGAAGTAATGTTGCATATCCACTTACACACTCTTCATATAAGACAGCAGGTCACACATTCATATGTGTTAAGTGGATCATGAAAGGGTTTCCTGCCTACCATACTTTGCAGATAGTCACATCAAAATTGTAGGAATGATTACAAATAATTTGTTTGCAAAGATATTGATCAATTTAGTAGAATATGATAATAATAAATTGAGTTGGTTTGAGACTGCATGTATTTTTACATGATTTTTCAGATTTGATTACAAATAGATGCTGTATTTGGTTTAATGTAATGAAAATTAGAATGGTTTTTAATTTAGAATCATTTTCAAATACTGAAAATGATTTTTTCTCTTCTTTCCTGCAATTTCAATTGTACTATTTTTAAAACTTTATTGAACAGTTGACCTAGAGTTTGCAAAATACATTTACAATTAAAGCAATCCACTTTCAAATAATATCTCATTTCATAAGCAGTGTAACTGCCTTATACTAACAAATCTTCCTAATTTGTTTTTACTGTCACTGTATCTATCTCTGCTATTATTCTTTGTACTTATGCATGAACCTTCAGAGACATTATATATATATATATACACACACACATATATATATATGTATGTATACACACATAAGTATGGATAATCACATAATTACTATTGTAATTCTCAAGAGACATCTACTGGATAAACTAAAGGTAAGAAGAAAGTTTTTAATTTTACATTTATTTACTCCTTCTTTAATGTCCTTCTTCTTTTAGATCAGGTTTTTGAATTGCATCATTTCCTTATCTGTCTGTATAACTCTGTAACACCACTACAAGGCAAAAAATTAAAGGAACAAAGTCCTTCAATTTTTCTTTCACTGAGAAAATCTATTATCTTCTTCACTTTTACAAATAATTTCACCAGCCACAGAATTGTAAGTATGTTGGGTTTTTGTTTGTTTGTTTTTGTTTTTCCTGGGAAAACTTTACTCTTGCTGGGTGCAATATTGTGTACCTATAATCACAGCAGCTTATGAGGCTGAGGCACTGGGATCACAAGAAACAGGCCAGCCTCAGCAACTTTGCAAACCCTCAGCATCTTAGACCATATCTCAAAATAAGAAGGGTCAGGAATGTGGCTAAATGGTTAAGCTATCCTGGCTTCAACCCGTGGTATCCCCCAAAACACACACACAAAAATTCACTCATCTTGTTTGTATGATTTCTTTTTTAAAAAGAAAAAAAAAAAAAGGAAGGGCAATAATGTTGGGGTTTTTAGCCCCCTCGCAACTCCCCTGGCCTGCAGGGGAGAAGGAGAGAGGCAGGCCGCGACCAAGAGGTAAGGGTGGACTGACGGCCCATTCCCAGCCCTCCCCAAGGAGGACAATCAGATGCGTCAGGGAGACCAGTCGCAGCAGGAACTGGTTTATTGAGGAAGTACACATGGTAATATAGAGTAGCAGGGCCAATAGGGAGAGAAGACATGAGAGAGATAGAGAGCGGGGGTGGGGGAGAGTTTGTGTGGGCAATTCAACCACATAAGGAGAGGCCCGTAAGTGGTCTATGGGTTGGTCATGATGGCTGTGGGTCGCTGCTCTGATCACGTGCACGCAAAGGGCAGGCCACAAATCGCTGTCTCAGACTGATGTAATCCCCATGAGGTGTTGCCCCACACAATAACAGAGAGAGAGAGAGAGAGAGAGAATCAATTTCATTGAGTTTTTCACGTGGCTTTCATTGCTCTCACTTAGTTGCCTATGTAGGTGTTGGGTTTGAATCCGTGTACTTGCGCATGCCGGACAAGCACTGAGCCACTGCTCTAGCCCCTGTTTGTATGATTTCCAAGGAGAAGTTGAGTGTAATTTTGACCCCTATCTTCTTTCAAGATTTTCCTTTATCTTTGCTGTTCTTAAGTTTTAGTAGGATGGATCTAAATATAGTGTTTTCATACTTATCCTGCTTTGTGCTCTCTGAGATTCCTGAATCTGTGGTTTTTGTCTCTAACAAGAATTTTGGAGAAAATTCTGAATCATCAGTGTTTCAAATGTTGCTTGTGCTCCTTCCTTTTTCCTCCCAGAAGTTTAGGCTTTTATTTACCTCCTTTTTAAAAAAATTGCTCTATAGTCTTTTTTTGTGTTGATAAGGCATTTTTCTTGTGTCATATCCTCAAGCTAGATTCTTTCTTAAGTCAAATCCAGTCTACTGAGCCCCAAAATGGCATTAAAAATTTTTTTTTCTGTAATCCTGTTTTTGATCTTCAGATTTTCTTCATGGTTCTTTCTTATAATTTCTACCTCTTTCTTTGCTTATGGTATTTTTCAGTTCTTGTATATTGTCTACCTTTTTCATTTTAGAAATTAGTATAGGGGCTGGAGCCATGGCTCAGCTATTATGGCACTTGCTCTGCATGCACAAGTACATGGGTTTGGACCCCAAGTACATCCAGTACACAACTAAGTGTCAGAGCAACGAAAGCCATGTGAAAAACTCAATAATAATAGATTCTCACTGTCTATCTCTCTCACTGTCCTCTCTTAAAAAAAAAAAATCAAAAAAACCTTAGTATACATAAACATATTATTTTAAAATTTGTAATCTGATAATTCCTGTGTTGCTGCCATAATTGACTTTGGTTTCTGGTATTGGTTCAGTCTCTTCAAACTGGTCATTTAATGTTATAAAAGGTCATGCAATTTTTCTTGATAGATGGGCCTGCTATAAGGAGGCCTTTAAGAAAGCAGTATTAAGGGGCTAGAGCAGTGTCTCTGTGGTTATGGTGCTTGCCTGCCATATGCAAGGGAGTCAGTTCAAACCCCAGTACCACGTACACAATGAAGCATCAGAGCAATTAAAACCACGTAAAAAACTAAAGAAAATTGTTTCTCATTCTCTCACTCTCACTGTCCTCCTGTCTAAAAAAAAAAAAAAAAAAAAAGAATGCAGTATTACAGTGTGAGCGGAGAGGAAGCATTCAAGGACACATAAGGAAAAAAGCACGAGTCCTAGGGATCGTGTTTTAGTCCGCTTTTCCCTGCTGTGACTAAAAGGTCTGACAAGAACAATTATAGGAGGAAAAGTTTATTTGAGGGCTCTTGGTTTCAGAGGTCTTAGTCCAGAGAAGGCCAGTTCCATTCCTTGGGGCTTGATGTGAGGCTGAACCTCATGGAAGAAGAGTGTGACAGGGGAACCAGGTCAAAACATGGCTGCGGGAAGCAGAGAGAAACTCCACTAAACCAGATAGGAAATATACATCCCATGACACATCTCCAACCACACCCTACAGCCACACCCTACCAGCACAGATTGGACTGAGGCTCCCAAAACCTAATCATTTCACCTCTCAGCCTTTTTTGCATCATCTTATTGAGCTTCAGGGGGCTATCTTTCATCCAAATCATAATTGATTGGCCTCTGTCTTTTGGGGAAACTGTGCCCCTGACTTTGAATTCCATATGTGCTTGTCAGGTGATCTTCCCACATTAGATAGGACAAGAGGTTGGGAACCATCTAAAGCTGTGCACTTTCCTTCCCCATGTGAAATGCTAGAGAGTGTTGGTGTGGTGTTTTCCTCCCCTCTTTGTGACAGACTATAAAGAGGTGGAATTGGATAGTTCTCTTCCCACACATGGAAAGCTAAATGGAGTCAGAGTTGAGTCTTTATCTTCTCCAGTTTTGTTGGGCTCTGCTAGCACCCCAGCAGGTTAGGTTCTGGTGTAATTTCTTCCAAGCAAAGGCTTTACAAAGAACAAAAAAATATGCTTGCATATTTTAAACTGTCTACTGCTACAAGATGCACATGTGAATTTTCACTAATGTTCTCTCTGAGGACCTAAAAGTGCTCCTAAATATAAAACTCAGAAAGTGTGAAGACATCCTTTGACAGTGTTCCTCTGGAGCTTTTCTCTTTCAGGTTTGCCCACTCTGAGCCTACAGTAATTCATCGATTATCATCAGGCTCTTGGACCCCAGCTCTGGTTTGTTACAGACACTTCTGTTAGTTGTCTTTGGCAAGCTATGATTCCCTGTATCTATCTACCCGTGTAATAACTTCAATTTTGGCAGGCAGTATCTTACCTTGTGACCTCACTTCTCTGATAAATATAAGAAAAATTACTGATTTTTAAGTGCTTTATGCCTTTTTAGGAGAAAGTGAATAGTTTTAATACATTATACTAGTAACCAGAAGTGGTCTTGCATATTTTTAGAAAATTTTAGTTTATAATTTGGTATGTTTAGTAGATACAGTGATCTTCAGAACATTCATTATTATTGTTATTGCTATTATTGATTTGGACAGTAGAAGGATACAGTACACTTTATCTGTTTTAAATCCATGGGCATAAAGTTTTCATACTGTTCATTTTTATACTTGGAAAATTACCAATGGTATCAGTAATAATGACTGCTCTTCTATTTCTGATATTAGTGATTTGTATTGTCTCTTCCTTTATTTTGGTATCTTGGCTAATATGGTGACTGGGTTATCAATGTTTTTGATATTTTCAAAGAACAACACTTTGGTTCTTTTTATATTATTTATTATTTTCTATTGTTCCATAATAATTATTTCTGCTCTATTTTTTTTTCTTTTGTTTCTTCTAGATTGCTTGTTCTGATTTTTAAGGTAAAAACCTATATTATAATTTCATGTCTTTCTTTTTTCTAATATATTTCTATAATGCTATAATTTCATTCTCTGCTACTATCATTGCATCTCACAAATTTTGATCAATTTCATTTTTATTTGTTCAAAATCTTTAAAAATATTTTGAGACTTCTTTAACACAAGTTAAAGTTTATTTTTCAAGTTTTTGTTGATTTTTGATTACTTTTCTGCTATTGTTTTTTTTTAAAGAAGAGGGACAGTAAGAGAGAGGCAAAGAGAGAGAGAGAAAGAGAGTAAAGGAGAGAATCAATTTTATTTAGTTTTTCATCTAGTCTTCATTGCTCTGACACTCAGTTGTGTATGTGGTGCTGGGGATCAAACCGCAGTCCTCATGCATACCAGGAAAGTGCCATAACTTCTGAGCTACCCATCCAGCCCTCTGATATTGATCTTTAAATATATGATGACCTGAGAATATTTTCTTCTATTTCTGCTTTTTAAAATTTGTTATTTTGTATTTTACGGTCTAGAATATTGTCTTTCTTGGTGAGTCTTTAATGTGCGTTTGAACACAACAAGTTCTGTTGTTATGAGATGGAATAATTGATAAATGTCAAATCAGATCATGCTGATTGCTCCTTTCAGGTCATCCACTGCTAATTGGTTGTCTGCCTTCCTGACCTGTCAGTACCGATGGGATGGAGGGAGGGTGAAGTCTCCAGTCTTGTAACTGGATATGTCTGTTTCTCTTTTTGGTTTTAAGTTGTTACCTCAGGTAATTTGAAGCTTTGTTGTTGTCAGGTACTTACCTGTTTAAAATATTTATATCTTGAAGAAATAATCACATCAACATTATATAATACTTTTACATCCTGATAGTTCTCCATGCTATGAAACCTGATTTATCTGATTTAAAAAAGTTTTTCTAACTTTTTTGAAATGTTAATGGGGTATCTATTAAATATTATTTTATCTTAAGTCTTCATTGGAAATAGACTCCTTAATATAACATATTTCGATGTATTTCTATTTATTTATTTATTTTTGATACAAGAAGATTGGATTGAAACTAGGGATGCTTAAGCACTGAAACATACCCCTTCCTGTTTTTATTTTTTATTTTTAAATTTTGAGACAAGGTCTAACTAAGATGTTTAGGGCCTCACTAAGTTACTGAGAATGGCTTCAAAAGAGATCCTCATGCCCCAACATCCTGAGTAACTGGGTTTACTAGAATATAAAAACTCCAGGAAGTTTAATCTTTCTTATATCTACTCTGATAATCTCTTTTAGTTCTTATCTTTACACTAATCATAATTAATGTCATTATTTCCATAACTGAAACAGTGTTTTTCACATTTGTAATCTGTTATCTTTTTAATATATTTATTTACTTTTGTATTTTTCCTAATGCTTATAGTTATATATAATGTTGGGATTCATTTTTACATAATTGAACCAACATGGAATATAATTTGCTCAAATTCAGTCCCCAGTACTTCCAATTTTCCTCCCCTTGGATCCTGTCTTTGTTCTTTATTCTATTAGTATATATCCTACTTATTTATAGTTTTTATAAATTAGTACATTCTAGATACACATAAAGGTGAATTTCACTGTGGTATATTCATATATGTACATAGAACCATTAGATCAGTTTAAATCCACTGTTACTGATCTCCCCTTCCCGTCAATGTCCCTCCATTACTTCGCTGATCTATTTTCTATTTTCATGGGACCTTTACCTTCTTTATTCTCTTATTTTAATCTAGCTTATGTGTAGGAAAGAAAATGTCCAACCATTGATTTTCTGTGTCTGGATTACTTCACTAAGCATGATTTTCTCCAATTCCATCCATTTATCAGCAAATGCTGTCATCTCATTCTTCATTATGGCTACAGAAGACTACCTTTTGTATATGTACCACAGTTTCTTTATCCATTCATCTGTTAATGGGCATATGGACTGATTCCATATCATGATTATTGTGAATTATACTGCCATAAGTATTGATGTGGCTCTATTTTTATAGTAAGGTGATTTTAGAACTTGTGGTCATATACCAAGGAGAGAAATAGCTAGGTTGTAAGGTGGGTCCCATTCCCAGTTATTTGAGGGATCTCCCACTGCTTTCCAAAGTGCTTGTACTAATTTGTCCCACCAACAACATGTGAGTGTATGTTTTATACCACTTACTTGAACATATTTATTATTATTTGTATTCTTGATAATTACCATTCTAACTGGAGTGAGTAGTTTTGATTTGTGTTTCCCAGATTGCTAAAGATGTTGAATTTTTTTTTCACACATCTTTTGGCCATTTGTATTTCTTCATTTGAGAAATGTCTGTTTAGTTCTTTTGTGCATTTAGAAAATGGATTATTTTTCAGGGAGTGTTAAATTTTTTGAGTTCCTTAGAAATTCTGAATATTAATGCCCTGAGAAGCAGGTGGCAAAAATGTTCTCTCATGTTACAACTCTGTTTTCAAGCTCTTAATTTCATCATTTGCTGTGCAGAAAGCTTTTAAATTTGATTCTGTCTCAGTCTTAATTCTTGGTTTTATTTCTTATGTTTTAGGAGTCTTGTTAAAGAACTCAGTGCCTGTGCCAATGTGTTAGAATGTTGGGCCTACATTTACTTCTAGAAGTTGCAGAGTTTCCGGTATAATTCCTAGACTTTTGATGCACTTTCAGTTTACTTTTGTACAGGCTGAGAGATTGGGATCAAGTTTCAGTCTTCTGTATATGAATATCCAGTTTTCCCAGCACAGCAATTTAAACAGGATATCTTTTCTCCAATGTATATTGGTCACCTTTGTTTAGTATCAAATGATGATAATTATGTGGATTTGTCTTTGAGACTTCTAGTCTATAACATTGTTCTTGAGGTCTTTTATGGTGTCAATACCACGTTGTTACTGTAACTCTGTAGTATAATCTGAGATCTGGCGCTGTTATGCCTTTAGCATTGCTTTTCTTGGTCCGTATGGTTTGGGCTATTCTGAATCTGTTATTCTTTCAAATAAATTTTAGAACTCTTTTTTATCTAGTTCTATGAAAGATGTCATTGGTGTTTTGATAGGATTTTCATTGGAATTGTATAATGTTTTTGGTATGGTCATTTCTACAATATTGATCCTGCTTATCCAAGAACATGGGTGGTCTATTCATCATTTACTGTCCTCACCAATTTCTTTCTTTAGTGTTCTATAGTTTTCATTATAGAGGTTTTACACCTCCTTAGTTGTATTTCTTCTAAAGATTTTCTTTTTTGAAGATTAATTGTGAATGGGGTAGTTTTCCTAATTTATTTCTTCTTCTTCTTTTTTTTTTTTTAGCAAATTCACTATTGGATTATAGGAAAGTGATTGATTTTTGCATGTTGATCTTGTATCCTGCTGCTTTACCAAATTCGCTTATAATCTCTAGAAGTACTCTGGTAGAGTTTTCTGGGTCTTCTTCATATAAGATTATCTCATTAACAGAGATAAATTGACTTCTTCTGTTTCTATTTGTATCTCTTTAATCCTTCTGTTGCCCGATTGCATTGACTAGAGTTTCAAGGCTTATGTTGAATTGGAGTGGTGAGAATGCACATTCTGTTTTGCTTCTATCTTTAGAAGACAATCAGTTTTTCTCTGTTCACTATGTTGTTGACTTTGGGTTGGTCATATACAGTAAATTTTTAAGGTAAGTTCCTAAATCCCTAGAATGTTAAACATGGATAAATACTGGATTTTGTCAAATGTTTCTTCTGCATTCATCGAGATAATCATAGAATTCTTGTCCTTAATCTTATTGATATGGTGAATTGAATTTACTGATTTGCACATGCTGAACCAATTTGCATTCCTGAGATGAGACCCTAACTTGATAATGGTGCACTATCTTTTTAATTTTTAAAAAATTTTTTCTTTGACAATATTTTATTAAGAATTTTTGTCTCTGTTTGTCAGGTTTATTGCTATGAAGTTTTCTATCCTTGATGTTTGTCTGTTTTTAATATCAGTATAATCCTGGCTTCATGGAATGAAATTGTCATTGTTCCCTCCTTTTCTATTTTGTTGAATAATAGAAGGATTATCATTAATCCTCTTTAAATGCCTTCTGTAACTTGGCTGTGAATCCACCTTGTTCTGGCATTTTTGTTGTTATTGTTAGATGACCTGTAACAGCTGATTTAATTTATTGCTTCTGTTTAAAGTTTCTATATCTTTTTTTTTGTAAGGAGAGAAGAGGACAGTTATAGAGAAGGAGAGAATCAATATTATTCAGTTTTCCATGTGGTTTTCATTGTTTTAAGACTTCTTTGTGTATGTGGTGCTGGGGTCTGAACCCAGGTCCTCACACATGCCAGGCAAGTGCAGTAACCACTAAGCCACCACTCCAGCCCCAAATTTTCTATACCTTAATGGTTCAATCTAGTTAGGTTATATGTCTACAGGAATATGTAAATATCTTCAAGATTTTGTTGTTTATTGGAGTAAAAATTTTCCTAGTTTCCAAAAATCCTCTGAATTTCAAATGCATCTGTAGTGAGTTATCTTTTTTTCATCTCCAATTTTGTTAATTATGCTTTTCTATTTCTTTCATTTGGATATTATAACTAGGAGTTCGTCAATCTTTTTTATCTTTTCAAAGGATCAGCTATTCTTTTATCATTCCTTTGTGGTTATTCTTTAAATTTTCAATTGCATTAATTTTGGTTTGCATCTTAATTATCCTCTGTCTTTTACTCATTTTGATGTTCAAATTGTCTTTTTTTTTTAGGGCTTTGGAATGCAATGTTGAATACTTTTTTTGATATTTTCCTTTTCTAATGTAGGAACTTAATGCTATACACATTCTTCCTTAGAATGGCCTCCATACAATCCCAGAGTTTTAATGTTGTATCTTTATTCTCATTTATTTCTAAGAACTCTGTTGTTTATCACCTGGTTTCTTCTGTGATCCATTCCTCACTCAAAAGTGTATTATTTGATCTCCTGTTGTTATGATAGTTTCTGTATTTTTATCTTGCTAATTTTGTTCCATTATTATCTATTAGGATGCAAGGAATTATCAATATTTTTGCATTTGCTGTGATTCTTTTGCACCCTAAAATATGGCCTATTTTAGAGGAATATCCATGTGCCATTGGCATGAAAGTGAATTCAGTTGTTGATGGATGAAATATTCCATAGATAACTGTTAGGTCATTTTGATAAATAGTACGTTTTAGTTCAAAAAAATCTTCATTTGGGGCTGGAGCGGTGGCTCAGAGGTTATGGCGCTTGCCTGGTTTGCGCGAGTACTCGACTTCAAACCCCAGCACCACGTACACAATGAAGTCTCAGAGCAATGAAGGCCATGTGAAAAACTATATAAAAATTGATTCTCTCTGTCCCTTTCTCTCACTGTCCCCTCTTTCTTTAAAAAAAAAAAAGTCTTCATTTATGTTTGGAAAGGTATGTTGAAATCATTCAATATTATTGTATTGTTTTCTTTTTGATTGTTTGTACGGAGAAGGCTTAGTTTTATGTATGTAGATGCACTGTTGTTTGGAGCATTAATATTTATAGTCATTATATCTTGTAGATGATTCCCTTAACCAGTATATAATGACCCTCATTGTCTCTTTCAATAAATTTTGGATTGAATTTTACTTTGCTTGATATGATATTAACTACTTCTGCTTGCTCTTGGTTTCCATTTACATGATATATCATTTCCTATACTTTCACTTTCAGTCTTTGGAAGTCCTTGACAGTAATGTAAGTCTCTTCCAAACAGCATATGGTTGGGTCTTGGTTTTAATATAACCTGCCAAACTGTATCATTTGATTAAAGAGTTTAGACTTTTAAACAATCAAGGATATTATACAGAGATGAATTATATTTCCTCATATTTTTATTTTTTCTAATGCTTAATTTGGACATGATTAATTTGACTGTTTTTCTAGTGCAATTCATATCTCTGCAAGGTTTCATTTTAATTTTTTATTTCCTCTACATGAAATACTTCATTGATTATGTTATGTAATACAGGCTTAATGGCTAAGAACTCTTTTAATTTCTGCTTATTGTGGAATGTATTTATTTAACTTTCAATTCTGAAGGATCATTTTGATGAATATAGTAATTTTATTTGGCACCTATTTTCTTTCAGGATTTGGTATATATTATTCCAGTTCCTCCTAGTTTTTAAGGTCTGGGTTGAAAAATCAGTTGAAATCCAAACTGGCTTACTTCTAAACCTGACTGGCCATATTTCTCTAGTAGTTTTTAAAATTCTATCCTTATTTTGTATATTAAGAATTTTCATAATAATGTGTCTTGGGATGCTCTTTTATTTTGTAAGAGAGAGGAACAGTGAGAGAGAGAAAGACAGAATCAATTTTATTTAGTTTATCATGTAGGCATTTTTGCTCTGACACTTAATTGTATACATGATGCTGGGGTTTGAACTTGGTTTCTTGTGCCTGCCAGGAAAGCACTTTAACTGCTCAACTACCACTCTGACCACAGGGATGATATTCTTTTATGATATAGCCCATTTGTATTTCTATGTGCATCTTTTATTGGATTTTCATCTCATTCCTTTGATTTAGAAAACTGTCCATTCCTTTAATTTATATTTAAGAGCCTCCTTCTACCTCATTTGGTGACTCAGTGATATTCCAGATTTATTGATTATTCTGGTCATAGTCTATGAACATCTTTCTTTGTATTTAACTTTATTTTCAAGATTATTTACTTTGTCTTCAAGGCCTAAGGCCTGAGAATCTATTTCAAAGTGATCTAATCTATTGCTGATACTTTCCACTGAATTTTTAATTTGATTTGTTGAGTCTTTCATTTCCAGGATTCCTTTTAATTCTTTTCCATAATCTCTGTCTTTATTGAAATGATCTTTTACTTTCTGTATTTTCTCTCTAGGCTAATTCTTTACACTTTCCTTTAGGTCATTGAACACTTTAATTATGAAGTTTGTAAAATCTTTCTCTGATATTTTGTCCACTGTAATGTCAATGAGATCAATTGTTGAAGTGTTGAGGGTTGTTTGAGGTAGTCGTTCCTTTGTTTTATCATACTGTACATATGTTTACTCATATGTTGAGATGACTAATACTTCTTATTTTATGGAAGGGACTATTTAATTAGGTTGTTATTTTTTTCTTAAAAATCATAGGCTGGGCAAATATCCAGGTTTAATTCTTTCTCTCAGCATGTGTCCTCTGCTTTTCCCAGTATAAACATTTCTTTGAGAGAAGATACCAAGCCTTGTTAAGTACAATCACTTCAGATCAAAGCCACTTATTTTACAACTGTAATAAAAACTGAAAATTGTTAAAATTATTCTATACAGTTCCTCTAATTCAGGTATAAACTTCTAGTAGTATTCTCTCTGGTCAGCTGTTCCTTTGCTGCCTCCTTCCTGAGATATGAAGGCATCAAGTGTCAATGCTTAACTCTCCTCTACCATCTTCCTCTCTCAATGCATTTATTTTTTTGTTAGTTTCTTTTTTTTTTTAAGAGAGAAGGACAGTGAGAGAGAGAAAGAGAGACAGAGAGAATCAATTTTCATTGAGTTTTACACATGGCTTTCATTGCTCTGACACTTAGTTGTGCACATGGGTGCTGGAGTTTGAACGCATGTACTTGTGCATGCCAGGCAAGCACCGCAACCACTGAGCCACCACTCCAGCCCCCTTGTTAGTTTCTTTGATCCCACCATTCTCCTTCATTTTAATTTGGCATTTTATGTTTTTTATTCATTCAACATATTCTTACATATTAGAGGGAGTCATTGTTACACATTCATGAACACATGGATATTGACATAGCAAGCAACAGCTGATGCCAGTTCATGATCTCCCTGCTTTAGGTTCTCCCTGATTCCATGTTTTCCTTACTTTACCACCATATTAGTTGGACTTCTCATGGACATAGAAGGGTTCCCAAGTTGATTAATAACCCCCATACTGCCTCCCTCCAGCTGCCT
>PVKS010040128.1:0-16802 GCA_004027875.1 Aplodontia rufa | reverse complement strand
TGAGAAAGTCTTTGAATGTTAAACTCAGTCTAAATTTATCATATAATCTTAACATAGTTTTGGATAAAATACAGCTCTTGCCCTCAGCTTCTCTAAAATTAGGTGGATCAGAAACATGTGTAGGTATTTTTCTGTTTGTTTGTTTTTGGGTTTTGGTACTAGAGATTACACCCAGGGGCATTTAACCATCAAGCCACATCCCTAGTCTTTTTAATGTTGAGACAGGGTCTCATTGAGTTTCTTAGGGCCCCACCAAGTTGCTGAGCCTGACTTAAACTTGTGATCCTCCTCCCTCAGCCTCCTGAGCTGCTGGGAATACAGGCAGATAATGGTTTTCAAACAATCAGCTCACTAATACAAAGGAGAGGCACAGGGACCCTGACGACGTGGACAGTCCCTGTTGACACATTGGAACAGTGTCCTATATTGTTTTAGCTAAATGTTTTTAGAACTTTTTTATTCATTGAGATTGATTAGAAACAGGTTCAAATAGTCATGTAAACTATTTGAAAAAAACTCTACTGTAGCAAAATCAAATCTATGGGCAAGATTTTGTCTACAGTTATTTCATTTGTACCTATTGTCTTTTTCAACACTCAAATCTTCAGATTTCCATGCAGGACCAGATCACTACTCAGACAGAAGCATTCACAAATCAGGACCACAGAGGGACAATGCTGGACACTTGTTAAAAATCTCTACCCTTAGCAGAATGTGGTGGTGCATGCCTGTAATCCCAGTGGCTCAGGAGGCTGAGCAGGAGGATCGCAAGTTGGAGGCCAGCCTCAGCAATTTAGTGAGAGCTTAAGCAATTTAGTGAGACCCCATCTCAAAATACGAAATGAGAAGGGCTGGATGTGGCTCAGTGGTTAAGTGACTCTGGATTCAATCCCTGGTACCAAAAACAAAACAAAACAACCCCGTACCCTTCCCAAGTCGTAAGAGGAAAATGCACAGACGGTATCTTTCAACGTGTTAACTATGGATATGACTAAATAGCATCAAACGTCAGTGGCTTCTCCTCCTGTTATATGAGTGCCTTCTGGTAATTAATTAATCAGTCTAGGAATTTTGGATTAAATAGATGAGTAGGACAAAGAGTTAAGTAAAATAGGAAGAAAGGGAAAATGATGAAATAAATCAATAATTTCTAAAATCCATATGCCGTGTGCCTGCTCATCTCTATGGAAAGCTGACTGGTTCCAGATGATGAAATAAAAGCTGATGTTCATAGCAGCTCAATTTACAATAGTTAAATTATGGAAACAACCCAGATGTCCCTCATTGGATGAATGGATCCAAAAGCTGTGGTACATTTATACCATGGAATTTTACACAGCAATTAGAAACAATGATTTTGCAGCCTTTGAAGGTAAATGGATGGCGATGGAAGAAATCATGCTGAGTAAAATCAGCTTAACCCAGAGAACCAAGGGTCGAATGTCCTCACTCATCTGCGGAGGCTAGACCCTGGCCACTGAGATAGGAGGTCTATTATCATGTTTTAAATCTGGATAAGGTGTAATGTCACACGACCTAAGACATCTGTAGAGATGTATTGGGAAGGGGGGGAGGGATAAGGGTAGGTAATTGGGGGAGCTCTTGGGGGTAAATCTAATTTCAGAATTTATATATATTATATTATTTCATTAGAAGCTTGTTTGATTATTCAAGAAATAAATTTCTGAATAATAATAAAAAAAGCCATTTTTTGCCACTAGTTTTGTATACTACAAGTGTTATGCAAGAACAATTTCCGGGGTACATAGACAAACGATGTATTTGGGTCTGTTCACTGCAAAAAGACAGTAGGTTATTCTCTTCATTGCTGTAAAGTAGTTTTAAGATATTAATAATTCTCTTTGTCAACAATTGCTTACACGGGGGTGGGGGCTGGAGCGGTGGCTCAGCAGTTCCAGCGGTTGCCTCCTACGTGCCTGGATGTGAATTCGAATCCCAGCACCATGTACACAACAACGTGTCTGAGCAACGAAGGCCGCATGAAAACTAAATAAAGCTGATTCTGTCTTTCTTTCTCACTGTCCCTCTCTTTAAAGAAAAAAAAAAAAGAATTGCTTACATGGTCTAGGCAATCACGAAAAGTTCACAGTCCCAGTGGAGCATTTGATGCACCTGCCATAGAGTCATTAATCAGATTGATAGATTCCCCTCCAAGTAATTAGTTTATGAATCGTTCAAATTAAAGTCTTGTACCTAGGCAGCAAATGAACTGTCGCAACATACAATTGATGACCATCTAAATGACAGATTCTTCCCTTTAAAATTAATACTTCCCCGAATTTTAAAGTAGGAAAAAGGAAGAGCAACCTTCAGAAAAATTTGAAAGTCTCTACGTCTGCTTATTTTGAAAGTTCAATCATCACTTAATAAATTGTACATCATTCACTACTCGATACAAAGATATTCTAGACACATTTTGGGTCTGGAAAAATAAACAAGAAAAGATGATTTATGAATAATAGATATTTGCTTCCTTAGTGCTTTTATTAGAAATGAAAGGGAAAAAATTCCTTCATCTTCTATTCTTTTATTTAAGTCCATATGCAAGAAAGATGTTTCAATAAAAATATCTTTTACGAAGTATCTTCATGGCGATATGTTTTCTCATGTGGATATTTTTTACTACCTGAGCAAATGTAATACATAAAACAACGTGATTTTTGAATGAATATTTCTTTGTAGTTGCCCAATGAAGTTATTGCTACAATAAAACTTCACAGAAATTGTCTGTTTATATATCAAAACATGAAAGATGCTTCTCCATTTTATTTAATCGTACAGGAAAACATTTTTCTTCATGGCAAACAATGGCATTGTCTCTATTTTTCATATTCTAAATTTACAAATGCATTAAAGAAAAAAAAATCCACATTTTCCAGTGATTCTGTTAACAGTGCTTTTAATGTCTATCGCTACTAAAAGCAGTAATAGCAGTAACAGTAATGAGAAGGTAATTTTGATTATTAAACCTGGATAGTGTTCAATTTGATGAGCTCACAAGAGCTCATCAAAGTAGCTTCTTCTTTCATTAGTAGAATTAAATTAAACTCTATGAAAAGCTTTGATTTTTAGAAAAAAACTTTATATTTACAAAAAAAAAAAAAAAAGAGAGAGCAGAAGCCAGGTGTGGTGGCGCATTCCTATAATCCCTGTGGCTTGGGAGGCTGAGGCAGGAGGATCGCCAAGTTTGAGGCCAGCCTCATCAACTTAGTGAGACCCTAAGCAACTTAGCTAGACACTGTCTCAAAATTAAAAATAAATGAATAAATAAATAAATAAGAAGGGCGGGGGTTGTTGCACAGCGGTTAAACACTCCTGGGTTCATTCCAAAAAAATAAAAATACAAAAATAAGCAGATAGCAGAGACAGTTCCTGTATACAACCTCTCATACTTACCCTATTGTGAGCATCTTGAATTAGTGTTTGTTACAATGCATGTACCAATAAACATAAATAACAATAATGATAATTATTATTATGAATTAGCTAAAGCCTGCAGCTGTACTTTTATTCTTATGGTATTAAAGGGTTTCTTTTGTTTCTTTCCTATTATTGCTATTCCTATTATGCACCTTACAACCTTTAATGTCCTCAGTTATCAGATAAAATTTTTCTTTGCTTTCCTTCTTTTCTTTCTGTCCTTCTGTTGGCAGAGTTGGTTTTGACGGTGCCTCTGCTCACCGACTCTTTCAAGGGTCACTCCTCGAGTCCTGGTGAGCCGCTGAAGACGCTGCTTGTTTTTCTGTTTGGGAATTTGGATCCTAGCAGGCTTTTCAGCGCTTTATTAAAGTTTCATCCGTCAGCTTTCATTAGTCACCTATCCTGGCATGGTGTCTGCTTCTCCAGTAGTGCCCTGAACATACGAATCAAATTCCCAACCTGCCTGGTTCTGATGGCGGCTTTGCCATTCGGGCTGTGGCTTTCCTGGTGTTTGTCACAGCTCTGACCTTTGCTTGACAGCTGGTCCTGAAGCATCAGGGAGCAGGGGATGAGGCAACTGGGCACTGCTTGTTTGCTTTCCAGCGCTGGGGAAGGAACCTGGGCCTCCACACGGTAGGCAAGTCCTCTTGCTGAGCTGCATTCTCTGCCCCAGGTTTTTGCTTTTAATTTTTTATACATGACAAACAGGAATCATGCTCTAGTTCAACATTTGCTATATTGTTAAGTCAAAAAGAGTTCAGTTTTCTTTTGTTCTCCTCTCTTGTCTTTGAGTGTTCCTAAACACTCTCTCTCTTTTTTTTTTTTTTTTTTTTTGGTACGGGGGATTGAACCCAGGGGCCCTTAGCTATTGATCCACATCCCCATCCCTTTTTACTTTTTTAATTTTTTACTTTGACACTAAGTTATTTAAGGCCTAAGTTGCTGAGGCTGGCCTCAAGGTTATGATCCTCCTGCGTTAGCCTCCTGAGCCACGGGGATTGCAGACAGGTGACACCATACTGGGCAAGAACTTCTGAACAAGATAGCAAGACTTGCTCCTCTCTCAGTTTTAATCCACTGTCATAATACCAGTAATACCATTTACTATTTCATATTAGTGATAACACATTATGACCAGCAATGATTTGTGATTAGCTAGTAATACAAGCACCCTGTTCATGTATTCATGGTGAGGTGTTTGGAAGGGGAAGACTCCTATGATCTTACGGTTGAATTCAGGGTGCTAGTGCACCTTGGTCCCTGGCATGTGACTGCTGGATGCACGTACCTGTAAATTTTCCCCATTGCATGCAACATGAGGTACAGACGATGCTAGAATTCTCTAATTTCCCTCTCCTTTCCCCTGACAATAAGGCTCTGGTAAAGCAGACTGTTCTAGAAGGTGGTCCTTTGCCATGGAGGCCATATACAGGTCCTTGAGAAACAGGTGCAGTTCCTGGAAGGGAAACCCATGAATGCGTTCCGGGCCCAAGGCTGTCGCCCAGGAGGTTTTACCTCTCAACTAAGTTTATCCTCCTGCCCCACAACTATCAATTGCCAATCACTGTTCCCACCAGTTCCGTGCTCCAGGGGCTGTGACTTTCCGTGTTCACCTCTCTTTTCACTTTTCAAGTTGGTGCTCTGCTCTATGACCTCAAGTTTTTGACAGATATAAGGGAAGTCATTAATTTACACTTTGTTCAGCGTTTAGCTTGGAACGATGGGAATGGTGACGCTAAAGCTTTTCACGTGCGTTACAAGGTTGAAAATTCTACTGTCATTCTACTTTCCAGACGCAGAAACAGCAGCACGGGTCTTCAGATGTGCCCAAGACGACACGCTTACGGAGCAAGAGAGTGACATTCAACCCTCCGGAACTACATTCAAGCGACCACTTTTTAAAACCATTCTGTTCAGTGGATTTTCTTGTTTAAAGAAAAGCTTTAGATGGCACGCAGGATTGCGGAGTGTTCAACCTGGATATTTTTGGAACTACATTTCTTGGAATCAATCTTTCCAGGTAGGATCCAAGTTAGAGATGTGTAAAACTGAAGGTGGTTAAGGTGCATTAGATTCTGAAGGTTACTGGTTAGGGGACTGTGTTAGTTAGGTTTATATCACTGAGAACAAAATGCTCAGTAAGAGTAACTTGGAGAAGGGGAAGCTTCTTTTGGCTCATGGCTTCACAATCTCAGTCCATGGGCAGCCAAAGCCATCACCCTGGACCCTGGGTGGGGTGGACCCTTATGGCTGAAGGCCATGGTAGAGGACAGGTACTCAGCCCCTGCTGGCTGGCTACAGTGACCACCCAGTCTGTCCTTTCAAGCTAGGAGGACCTGATCAGGTTATACCTCTTACAATCCTATCCTCTCACCTCTAAATATTCCTCTATTAGCACAGGAGCTTTGGGGGACACCTTCTATTTAAAGCGTAACAAGACTATACGAGACAAATGTAGAATTCACAGTCTTATTTTCCATATGTCTTCCCCTGACCAAAAGCACCTGCTTGCTCTTCCCAGAAGGACCACAGCCACAGAATCAGTAGCCGGGTGTACATAGCTTTCGGCTCTCCTTAAAAGTCAGATTTTCTCAGGCCCTCAGTGACTGAGTAGTGATTTTTGTCTGATCCTCTAACTCCTGTGTTTGGACTTTTACTTCTTCAATTCCTCCCACAATAGCATAAGATCAAGTTTCTAATTCTGTAATATTTATAGACATTTTGCTTTACTGATTGAAAAATGACTAATTCACATATTGTTACTATAAAAGCAGCTCTAGCACCAACAAACCTTAAGAATGGGAATCTGGAATTATCTTTTGATCTGAATAAAGATTAGGCATTAAGAAACCCAGACACCCCTCACTGGATGAATGGATCCAAAAGCTGAGATACATGTATATGGAGTTCTACTCAGTTATTAGAAACAATGATATTGCATCGTTTGAAGGTAAATGGGTGGCAATGGAAGAAATCATGCTAAGCAATGTTAGCCAGACCCAGAGAGTCAAGGCTCAAATGTTTTCCCTCATTTGTGGAGGCTGGAGCTAAACCCAGGCTTGGGTGAAAGGTAGTCAAACTCATGTATTAGACCCAGCAAAGGTGGAGCAACACATAATCTAGGGCAACCATAGATATGTAATGGGGAGGGGAGGGGATGCAGGATGGGGAGGGATCTAGGGAGGCAATCAATAATATAGCATACTCTTTACCCCCCTGAGAAGTCAAATAATACTTCTGCAATTATTTAATTCTGGAAAATTCACAACTTAAATATGTTTATCTGTTGTAGGGTTAAATATAGAAGAATCAAGAGACTGGGGTATGGGCTATGTGGGGGTAACTGGTTTAGGAGCAAATGAATATCATATTATTTGTATGCATTTATGATTGTAGAACAACTCAACTCCTTAATATATATTTTTAAAAATTGCACATTGCTAATGGAAAAAGGAGAGATTGCTAGCCTATGGTATAAAGAACTCAATCATTACTTAAATCATCACCTATAATCAAGTGCTTTAAAAAGGTGCAGTATTTACCACGATAGAATTTACTGAAGTTAAGAATTGCAAGGGAGTTGGTTGTATGTCTAAGTGACTCAAAGGACATTGAGGGATTAAAATGATGTGCTTATAACATTATATCCCCAGCTCAGGGGTCAGGTAAGGAACCAAAAAACATCTCTGATTACCCCAAAATAAATTTTTGTTTGCTATTGCTTTGGGGTGCAATTTTCTGAAATCGTAACTGAAATGGAATTCTGCAGGTGATTCAATTACAGTGCTCCTTGAAGCCACAGGGTGTTTTCTGTCAACAGGAGGATAAGCAGCAGAAAGAGGCAAGCTCTTGAAAATGGGATGAAGACATGGGGCACGTTCTGATGAAGCCGAGGACCTGAACTCCTGAACACAAGTAACCCACTGTGAAAGAAGCAGCTCTCCTGCCATCCCTGCCTAACGAGGTCAGTCTCTGCCTGCAGAATGTGTAACGTCCACCCTGAGGTAGGTCCGCAGCAGAGGCTAGCTGAACACTTTCAACTTTTACTCCCTCAGTCCACGACATTTCACGAAATCATACTCAACTTCTGGAAATTCCCAGGGAATCAGAAACAAATGGGGAGCCATAAAGAGGTTCTCCATATTCCAAAATAATCAGATTGTGGCCAATTTATAGCAACCTAAGCCAGAATATATTTGGGAATGATCCCTAAAATGTTGGATCAAGATGGAAGGGATATGATGTTTGATAGGGCTAAATGGATTAATATCAATGCATCAGGGGGACATTTTATATTTCATCTGACCAGCCCCTTTGAGTAGCTGGAAGTGCCTCTGGCTATAGTGTGGTCTGTAGGTGGCACATACTGAAAGGACCTGAAAAGCCAAAACTGCTTTGGTACCCAAATGGACGGAGCTCAAAAATGCTTGAGCGGGCTCGTTTTAGTCAGCTTTCTCACTGCTCTGACCAAAAGATTTTACAAGAACTGTTAAAGGAGGACAAGAGGTCTCAGTCCGTGGAAGGCTGGCTCCATTCCTTGTGGCTCCAGATAAGGCAGAACATCGTGGAGGAAGGAAGCGGGCGGTGGAGGAGAGCAGCTGGGAACGTGGCACCAGGAAGCAGAGAGAGTCTCCACTCCCCATGTGCAAAATATCAACCCCAAAGGCTCACCTCCACTGACTCCCCTCCTCCAGCCACAGCCCACCTGCCTACAGTTAGCACCCAGCCGAGCCTATCAGGGGACTGATGCACTGATCAGGTAAGGAAGGCTCTCATAGCCCAATCGTCTCACCTCCAGACTCTGGTGCACTGTCTCACACATGAGCTTTGGGGGAGTCCTCATATCTAAAGCACAACACGTACCCACCCTGTTCCTACAGCTCTCTGAGGATCGAGAGGTGCTCCCTTCCCAGATGGATATCAATGGGGACCACCACCATCCATGGGGGCTACTTCCTGTAGACCACACATGGCACTGGGAACTGCCACCATTATTTCAATGGGAATGGAAAGTTCCTGGGGCAGGATGGTCCAAGTGGTGACAGCTAACCTCCATGGACAAGGAGTGATGGCAGCCATCATGTATGGGGGAGCCCAGTCTTCATCAGAGTGATCTGACACAGAGACCTCTGGTGTTCACCAAATCACCAATGGGCAGTCACCTAGCACTGAAATACAGGGCCAAAGGTTCAGCCAGTACTGACCCATCAAAGTCAGCGGGGAAGATGGCTCCTTCTTGGGCAGTGAGAATTCTCTTTGGAGCTGAGGTTCCTTCATGTTCAAATCAACATACGTGGCAGATCAACAGTGCCAGTTTCACAATACAGTGTCCCTTTGAATTCTCTTCTGTCTCCTGGGACCCCGCAATCTATAGGTACCAAAGCTTCTTTCTTCCCTTACTCATTTATGAATGCCTTGTCCCTAATAAAATGACGGGTGGTTCCAAAATTTTTACAGAAATATAAAGTACCAAGAAGACCTAAGGAAATTATAAGAACCAATCTAACGAACACAAACAGAAATAATATTCAGAATTTCCTGCTATGGTGCTGTTTCCAAAGGACAGAAGATACTTTTCTGTCATGAAACAGTCATGCCATCCAAGCAACCATGACTCCTAACCTCCAGAAGAATAGGATCATAGGAATGTCAAACCATCAAGTTGCTCCCAGTCCATCTGCCTCTCCTCTGCTTCCCTCAGAAAAGCTGTCTTCTCTTTGACTTATCACGGTTTTTTAGACTGTCTGCATGGTTTATCACACGGGCATTAACATCCTCATTTGATTTTAGATTTCAGAGTTTCTCAAAAGACTATCTCTAGTCTTAGTAATGAATATTTTGAGTTAGAGATTTAAAGAAACCCAGCAGAATCCCATGAAATCATCCCCATTATTTGTCTGTACAACTCTTTCCTACAAAAATCATAAAGAAAGAACTTAGGCTGTGTTCTACATTTTTGACATGACTAGCAACCCATGGTAACCCAACATCTAACTTAATAACCATTACATTCAACAACCATATAGGTCATTTTCTATAAAACACACACACACACACGCAAACACATGCACACACACAGAGAAAAGTATAAAGATACTGGTAAAAATTACCCTAATTTAAAACTCTTTGTTTTGACAATAGAAGAGAAAGCTAGCTTGCAGACATATGGAATATTTGTGGATGAATTTACTTTAACATCTGTATCAACATATTGATGCCATTATATTCTGCTTATAACTGTTCTTTACATTTGTCAGAGGAAAAATGATGCAAGTGTCTTGTAAACTATGATTTATGGAGTTCGTGGCAAATAGAAAAGAGAGTGCAATTACATTAAAAAAGAACTTACATTTTTTTCTCTAATCACAAGGAAAATTATGACCATGACTCTGTCCTCTGACACAAGAATTCTAGAACTACAATATCCATTTAAATAGCTTAATAAATAGGAAAATCAGCATCAAATCCAGCACCATGAATCAATAAGAAGCAGTAGGATAAATAATTTATACTTTAGTTATACTACTATTTTGCATATTTATGCCTAAACATAAAAATTTAAATCTGAATGAAGCAATGAATGAATATTGCAGGTCAGATTTTTAACAGTGGTTAAGCACTGCTGGGTTCAACCCCTGGTACAAAAAAATAAACATAAAGTAAATAAAAGCCACTATAGTCCCAACGAGCAAGACGGACTTTGGACAACTGTCTTCCGTCTACTTGGTTTTGTGCATGAAGTCAGTTTCCTCGCTTGAACACCCAGTTGCTCTTCTTAACTGATCTGAGCAGCTGGACATGGGTCAGGTAACAAGGGAATCAGTGCTTAGGGATACACTCACCGCTATTGCGTCTCTGCGAAGCACCCAATGAACCCCTGATGGTTTAGGAGTAAGTTAACCCAAATTATGACCAGGAACCTCCATAGTTTTGACCTGCAACATAATTCTCTTTCTCTTTAGCACATTTTGTTCTTTCAGCTCTTTTAAATCTATTGGGTTTCCCAGATTATTTTATAGGTAGTAAATGTTTAATCTTTACATACATTTAATATCTAGTTACACACTATAGTGAGAAACAATTATCTTTAGAAGGTAATAGGTAGAGAATTTATGGTGATAAAATACCATTTACAAAAGTATTTTTCCAGATGCAGAAAATAATTATAGCACAAGTCTACTTTATCTAAACTTACTCAACCAGAACTACAAAGCCACTTTATTCTCAGGAATTTCAGCATTGAGGGGAATGTCTTCCCTATCAGACGTTCTGTTTGATTGTTCAAGACGCTAAGAGGGGAGCAGAGGGAGGGAATAGGGAAAAGTCGATCTATGGGTACTAAGTTACAGTTATTACTAAGTACTACAAGTACTAAGCACCAAGCACAGACCAGCTCTGATGTGCTACTGCATAGCAGGCTGACTTCTGATAACAATGATGTACTGAATACTTCAAAAAGCTACAAGGGGGCTGGAGCAGTGGCTCAGTGGTTATAGCACTTGCTTGGCATGCATGAGTACGAGGGTTTGAACTCTAGAACCATATACATAAAAGTGTCAGAGCAACAAAAGCCACATGAAAAACTAAATACAATTGATTCTCTCCCTCTCTCCCTCTCTCACGGTCTCTCTCTCTCTCTCTTAAAAAAAATAAAAGCCACAAAAAAGGATCCTAAAAGTTTTCGCCATAAAGACACAATAAATGTTTGAGGAGAACGTTTTACCAGACTTCAACATTATGCAATGCATCCTGCAACAAAACATTTCATGATACCCTATTAATCTGCACAATTTCAATTTTTTATGTATCGGTTAAAATTGTTTTAACTTACTGTGATTTTTTGGGAAATGTGTTTCTTTTACGTGTTTCCAGAGGCAGATCAGTTAGCTAAACAGAGTACACATAAAAGTATTATGATTACAGAAAACAAAACAAAAAAACTTTAAAGGACTGAAACAGATTAAAAATAAACCACTAGCATAGCATTACAGTCCTAGAGACTGAAGCTGCTTGATGCATCGGGCAGGAGGCGCAGTAATCTCAACGTACATTATTCAAAATAGCCACCATTTCAGCATCCAGATTAAAGAGTTTGTGAAGTTCTTTGGCACCAGAATTGTAAGGAACTTTCTCAGTCTCCTGCAGGCGGAGATGTCAAGAGTAACCTGTGCAGTGTATCTAGGAATATGTGACAACAAATCCATCGTTATGTACAATTATAATGCACTAATAAAAATTAAAAAAAAAAGAATAACGTGTGTTCAAGAGAAACTGTGACCGTACTATAGTCAGACAGCTGAGCCTCAGTGCTTTCAGCTCAAGAATATCACCCAAAAGGTGTGATGTTAACCTAAAATAAAAATGACAGAAACATACTCAAGTCAGACTGACCAGGTGCTGCCTCGTGCCAGTTCACCAGTGACTGACTTAGAGGGTCGCCACTTGTGTCCAGGAATATTCCAGAATGAGAGAGTCTTCCCCCTGCAGTTTGGCTAGCAAATAATTAAAGCCCTCAATTTGACACAGTCTCTCATTCGTAGAAAATTCTCGCTTTCTGTTGTGGCCATGTGACATATTCTTGCCAATGGACTATGAGGAAAATGACGTATCTCATTTTGGAGTTGACATGGCAAAATCGAAAAAACAATAAAAGAGATTTACATGCCTCCTCCATTCATTCCATGCCTTCATTTGCAGGTTGAATGTCACTGTCCAGGGTGATCGTCACAGTTACGTGTTAAGGATGAATCATCCTTGGTACGCGTCCCTGAAAATCCTGTGAGGTCTGAAAGGCTCTCCGCCCCCATCAAAATCTCCTTTAGGCTTCGCACAATAGGAAGCAAATCTCACAGGTTTTAATGCACTGAGACCTTCTATGCTTTCTGTTCCCAAATGTGGCATGACCTCAAGGAGACTGTGTGATATTACTTTCAAATGTTATCCAATATCTTTCCAGTTTCCCAGATCCTTTACCAGGGTTGGACATGCCTTAAAACAATCCCACTGGTATGAAATAGACATAGATTGTATTTCTTTGTTTTAAGAGAGAGAGAGGGAGAGAGAGAGAGAGAGAGAGAGAGAGAGAGAGAAAGAATCAATTTTATTTAGTTTTTCATGTGGCTTTCGTTGCTCCAACAATTCTTTGTGTACGTGGTACTGGGCTTTGAACCCGGGTCCTTGCACATGCCAAGCAAGTGCTGTAACCACTGAGCCACTGCTCCAGCCCTACATAGATTATATTGATGAACTTCATGACTGACACCTTCCTCACAACAGAGAAGTAATTATATTATTAATTTAAATATACATGGCAGCAAAAAGCATAAAGATTTGAGTAATTCTTTCCACTTACCTAGGCTGAGATTCAGGCAAGAACTAAGAAGAATCAAATCGTGAGGATCAACAGGACATCCAGGTCTCCGTGGCTTCCCAGAGAGTGAGTGATGTGGGATTGTGATGTGGCTGCCTTCCTCAGTCTTTCAAACTCTGGCTTTCCTATTAGTTTATCAAATATGTTTTCATTATAGTCTTTTAAAACAATAACAAATATTTACTCTGTTTAAAAAGTATTTCAGTGAAGTTCATATTTGAGAAACTGCTCAGAGAGCAGTAGTCTTCTTAGATCCCTAACCTTGACTCTCCCAAGTTCTCTTTGCATACATTGTGAAAAAAAGCCCAAAATCTTATTTACATCCATTGCTTAACTGTTGCAAAATATAAGACTCATTTTAGACCATCTATCTACGTATAATGAAGAATGGGTGATATGAGGTATTCTCCTTCAAAAGGAGAGACCTTACCAAATTTCCTGGCATGACACAGCTTCACACTGCAAATAGTGCAAGAGAAGTTTTATCCATCGGAGCGCATCTGATAATCTAACAAAAGGAGGAGAAACAAGAGAAGTAAGGAAAAGTTAAGAAAATGTCACTTTTAATTAGGAAGTCATTAAGTCCCTTACACTGATTAAAAAAATAAATAAATAAGTGGATAAATAGAAAAAAAAATGTGCTGGTCCATGCCTGTTCCCTAGAGAATGAAGCAATTACCACTGGATTAATTAGGTTCCTAAGGAAAACATGAAATGCACACTCCAGTTGCACAAAATCGATTTGGGGGAATGAAAAATAAGTATCCTATTAACAAAATGATAGAATTGTTTCACCATTTGACAAGAAGTATGTAGGCATTATTGATTTTTGTCACCGTGTCCCTCATCCACCGGCCACGTTTAGTGGACCTGATATATGCACAATGGCCTGATAGCAATGATACCCTGGCATCTGAATCTGAAGTCTCAGCAAGGTGATCCTTCTCCCCTCTTACTGGGAAAAAAAGAATAGCCGTGGGAGAGATGGAAAACAAAGCCAATCGTTCCAGGCCACTCCCAGCGTTCAAGTTTAAGTTCAACATCACATCCCTGTGCTTAGCAGCACCTGAGGTCGCTCATTTTCTTTCCTTTTTTTTATACACAGAACTTACATATCTCATTATTTTTTTTTAAGGAGAGGACAGTGAAAGAGAAAGAGAGAGAGAGAGAGAGTCAGTTCTATTTAGTTTTTCATGTGGCTTTCATTGCTCTGACACTTTGTTTTGTATGTGGTGCTGCGGTTTGAACCCAGGTCCTTGCGCATGCCAGGCAAGAACTGTAACCACTTAGCCACTGCTCCAGCCCCTCTATACCCAATTATTAAAAACAGAGTTAAGGGCAAAAATACAACATGACAATTTGGTTTTCAGAGTAGTAATATGAAGACATGATCCTGAAAATCTTGTTGCCAAACAGTAACATCTACAGAACAAAACAGAATCATTCTAGAGAGAAAAGAGACCCAGGCACATTGTGACATCTGCCACACAGACAGTGCCCTCTGCTCACCTGGACCCCGATGCCCAAGCTGCCCACAGGTGGAAGCAGCTCAATCAAAATCAACACTGCAATTCGGGGGCTTGGCCCTGTGATTCGTGTCTGCAGGGCAGGTTTGCAATCTCTGCCTTCTTCTGCTTGTCATCTGTACCTAAAATTCTTCTGCTCCTTTTAAGTCACATCTTTAGTTGTGCTTGAACTGTGGTTTCCATGGAGATGGCTACATATCTCTTGCGATACTCCTCTCCCAGGACACCACAAAATGAGCTTTAAGAGTGGCATCCGTGCTTCTCAAACCATCTGTGGTCCAGGATCATGTTTTCCTATGTCCAGGTCATCGCACCCTTGAAGGTGTGGTCTTCTGTAGACTACCATCACCTAGTATGTGTGCATCGCATAAATACCACTGACCAAACGAGCAGGTCCATACCCCCTGTTCAATGACGCGAGTGCTCTAATCAAATGATTGGGAATTGCAGTAAGGTCACCTTGGGTGAAAGTTTCTAAAAACTTAGGTGACCTCAAGAAGGACCACTAACGGAGTCTGCTTGTTATCTACCGGCCACCAATCACACTTTGATTTCCACCCTGTCACATGACCCTGACACACACACACGCACACACACATTAGAAAACCAACTGCAGATATTTAAAAACCACACTCATAGTCTTCAAAATTCACTGAAAACTAATTTGGCTCTTTGAAAATTATACACCAGACTCAAGTTTTATTTTCTTTCTTTAAATGACAAAGGCCTAGACAGGTACACAGACCTGAGTGGAACGGATAAGCTGTTTGAAACACTCTTCCCAGGTGGTTTCGCTGGTAGGTGGAAGCTGCTGTACTGCAGTGCTCTCTGGCAATAGGAACCCAGCAGACTCATCTTTATATCTCTGTGGGTTCTTCTTTTTGCAAATCCTAAGTAATATAATTCACTAACTGTTACATACCTAAAAAGATTCATTTTTAATATTACTATATGATATATCTCATATATATTGTTTTATTTGTAAATTATTATTGCAATAGCTCCAAAAAATCATATATAAATAAAAAGGCCAATGATATCTTTTTTCTTTCTTTTGGTGGCGCCAGGGATGGAATCCAGGATCCAAGCACTCCAGGCAAGAGCTTCATCCCAGACCCAATAAAGCCAATACCAAGTAGTAAGCCCCAAAATACAGAATAAAAATGGCATCACCTTAATTTTAGAAGAAACCAAGTAAAGGCACTGCCAAATTTCTATAGGCAATGATGTTAAATGGACCTGGAAGCTGTACTAAAAATAGTGCAATTTTTATAGGGATAAAAAGATAAATAATATCAAAATCACCATCATACCTTTTCCTTTAACCCAGGACATTTATACATTTATTTAGCATCAGAGATTGGATTGAACCGAGGGGGGCTTAACCACTGAGCTACATACCCATTTTTTTTTTTTTTTTTGAGACAGGGTCTCTCTAAGTTTTTTACGGCCTTGCTAAGAAGCTGAGGCTGCCTTTGAACTTGTGATCCTCCTGCCTCGGCCTCCCAAATCACTGGGATTACAGGTATGCACCACTGCACCCAACCAAGCTAGAACACTTAAAGTAGAAAAATTAGAACTCTGATTATTATACCTGAGAGGGCATCAAGGAAGAAAGTATTTTAAAGAAAAACTGAGACAAGAGAAAACATGGAGGAAAATCTTTTTTGCAAAATCCAGAGGAAGAAACAGAAATGGGTAGGGCAACTGTTTTTCTGCAAGATGCATAGTTGAAAATAAAAAAGTGAAATAGCCAGTCATTTGAAAATACTGTGTGGGAAGGAAAACATATACATTTTTTCTTGCTTTAGGGTCATTATGTGATCTGTACAAAGCACTCTCTGTAAATTAGTAAAATGGTATACATATTATGGTTTGGTGTTAGTTTTTCTGTGTTATTTTAAGCTCTAGGTTTTTAATTTCTCAGTTAGTGGAACCCAACGTCACTACCGCTGAGCTTGACAGACCATGCGGCACAATATCATTGCACAACCCCTGAACGACAACTAGCTAAGGACCATAATGTACCAGAAAGCAAATGCAAAGAATAAAAAAGATAGATCCTATATGTGAGCTTTTGAGTTGTCTTTTATGCTGATAACGTTTCAAAGGAAGTAAATTTAGCTCAATCCAAACTGCTCAAAATAAAATCAGAGAGAACAATGAATTTACTTTAAATGTATGGATAAATAAAACATCCCACTAAGAGACATCAAATCATATCTGGTAAAAATACCATGAAAGTCTATCTTCTACAATCCAAATTCAACTATTCAATTTAAATTTTTCAAAGTTATCCTAAATGGGGCTGTTTGAAATTTTGTTTTCTATTTCTTACTAATATATGTAGAAATATGTTAGAGTTTTGCTTATTAACTTTATATCCTGATAAATTGGTTTGTTCTCAGCCCTTTTGTGGATTCCATAAGATTTTCAATATACTTGACTTATTATAAATAAATATA